>JAAAKL020013322.1:0-12529 GCA_010016065.2 Carybdea cf. marsupialis auct. non (Linnaeus, 1758)
AAAATACAGCACTTTAACTAAAGCACAACCTCAAGACCCCGTGATAAATTTAGGAAAGAATATTTACAGGTAAACGGAGGTCACTTTGCATAGACATAGATAACGATCTTAGATTACTGTTTAGATAGTGTAATTTTATTATTACAGATCAATAGAAAGTATAAATTACAGTTCCTTATGCTGCTTTTAGCCATCTCACTAGGGTAAAAGAGCTGACGGTCAATTCCTTAACGCCTTCGACTATAGTACAGTAAATGGATTGTTTATATATATCAATTATAAATTGACGAAAACTAACAGCATATTTTCGATTGTAATCACAAGAGATATACAACAGAATCGATTTAAATGAACACATCTTGCAAGCCATGATCGTAACATGATATTCAATTTAAGATGTACGAATTTCAAAGTAAGATCTTTGGTAGGATGTGCTACGAGAAAACATATCGGCTATTTAAAACATTTAAGAAGCCAAGCTTTTCCAAAAAAACTCTCAATATGGTTGAGCTCAAAAATCATGCATTGCTAGCTAAAACATATGATACATGGAACTTTACTTTGTATTAATTGCTTACAGAGCACGTCAGAAGTTAAGCTTCAAACACAAAGAATGCGTAATTGCCTACGTCTAACCTACTGCTCCATTAAATGATGGGAATATTTAAATGACTTTCTCGTGCTAGGATTAAGAACGAAACTCAAACTGACCAGTTTCTTGCTCCAATACTATGTTAGTCGCTTAACTTTAAATTAGCATTTTCAGATGTCCGTAGTAACTAAATATCATAATACCGTATACGATACTTGGAAGCACAAGTCATCAGAAGAAAAAGTTCGAGCATCTTCCAATCAAAGGGCATGTAGCAGAAAATTTGTATTTGACCCTTCACAGTGAATACTATTAGAATTTAGGGGATATTTTTGTTATTAGAAAAAATGTAGATCTGTTTACTATGTTTACTTTGTTGTAATGTAAGAGACATATCTACTGGTTAGCAGAACTAACAAACTCATTGTCTTCCTCAACAGCTGGAAACAGTGCCCTCAATGACCTTTTTCTGTGTTATGGTAAACCTCATCTGCAACTTTGTAAAAGTAAGTAACGCTGTGATAATAATTTGACAGAAAGCAGCATTTTCAGTATTTTACATCACAAAATACCTTTTCTTAAGACTTGCAGGTACTCACAGCATGTTTATTATTTTACACCTAAAAAAAGAGGGAAATATCAACAGAAAACATGTTTCCAAGCTACCATTTTACAGGTAGGACCAACTCTTGGTGCTCCTTTCTGAGGTTGTATAAGTTCTTATTTATCGTCGTCACTCCTCAGTTTCTAAAAAAGAAAAATGCTGCATCTGCTAATAGGTATAACACAACTGGTTATGATTAATGGGAAACCTGCTTCTAATATCCTTCGGTTCTCAGACAGGCAGAATGCAGTTTTTTATCGTGTAGCTACAGACCTTAAACTAAATGTAACTGCACTATCAGTAGACGATGCAACGAGAGAAGAACATTGCATGAGTCAATGTATCTCATTCAAGTACTGTAAATCATTCAATGCGAACTTGATTAGCAACGGTACTATTCGGTGTACATTTTACAAATACACCATGAAAACACACGCTCACAAACTAATTAAAAGTAAAGGTTATGTCTTCTTCGATTCAGGATTTGTACTAAACAAGGTAAGTAAAAATCAGAATAAACTATCATGTCTAAACAAATGTAACTTATACAAGTGTAGCTCTTTAAATGTTTTAATCAAATTTATTATGCTTATTTTATAGTCATATAGGTAAGACAAACTTATTAAGTTAATATAGACCATTGGTTTACCAGGTAAACTATCATACTTCTTTTGAAAGAGAAAATGTCGTTTACTCACTTATCATATCACAATCTTCTGAATAAATTATCTTTAGTAGAAATATTTGAAATGTATAGTGTGAAGATAGCGTTGCGACCACGCTTCACTATTACAGAAATGTCAGGGAGAAGTTATGTAATCCTGTCTATAAAATCCTGTTTAGCTGAAATATAAGTTTATAAGTATAAAATACATTAAAGTGTTCCTCTGCCGTTCTAGACTGATTCTTGTTATATATCGATTATATTTTATCGTCAGTCTTTGTATCTCTTTGATCCGGAACTGTATCAGACATGGCTTAGTCGTTTTGGGTACTTTACGTTTTATTCATCTATAAAATGAATAGTCTGTTGGAAATTTCCATTTAGAGTATCCAATTGAAATGGCATTGTGAAAGTACCAGGCGTTAAAAGGGCATCTACTTTTCCAACCATTTTACTTGACTTATGAGTGTAATCCCATAGGTATCTTTGCGCACTTCGACTCCACTTTGTTTCTTCTATACATTTCTACTCAGAGTACTTTCTCATTAATGTCAGCGTTCAGAATACTGTGAAAATAGTAAAGGTTGGCATATTGTTTTGGGAGATAATTACCTCATCTCCAAGCGACCACGCTATCTTCGGGCAGCTTAAATATGCTAGAAGTACTTCTCAAAACGTAGTTCCAAAACATCTATGACTCACGACATAATAAACTCTGCCATCGAAATGGCATCAATTGAGCCAATAAATGCTGGAATATTTAAAACTGCTTAGGTCTTTACCAGTGGCTGCTGTTTATTTATTGAACGGTCACTTACGAGATTTTTATTGCTATGAAATTCATAAATATTCTATCTATTGAACAGACTTTCGTCTCTTCTCCTTATCACATACCCAAAACAAATGTGTTCTTGTTTGTTTTTCTGCATCGGCGATGTAAGTCTTTATAATCAAAGGTCTCTTCATACCTATATTCTTTGTGTGTGGTACACCCTGTCTTGGAAGCCATTTCTGAATACAGATCACCTTTCGATGTCTTATATTGAAGTAGTTGTCGTCCTATAAGCGGAACGTGTCCTTAGAATTATTAGAGATAACAAGAGATAATCTAATATCAAGTCATAATTTTGTTTTACTCTATACCTTCTTCTTGGACGTATTAAAATCGGGTGAGGCTAAATATGATTTCTGATAAATAAACCAGTCTCTGATTAAAAGCTTCTTGCTGTATCAAGGAGTCTCGGCAGCTAAGTGCTGGAGGTCAAATTTATTGTACCTACATAAATTACATAATTACAATTTTAAGGACACTTCTATCACAATAAAAATGGGAGTTATATCATGAGTTCTCATCATGAATTGTGTAGTGGCTTTTGAAAAAGAATGACTCATGCAGCAAGATGATGAGAGCTACCTTATGACACCTTAATCATTTCATATTTCAATTAAACCTTTCCAGCATGGGAGGCAGGGGGTACTATTAGGCCAGCGATTATTTTAACTCGTCTAACTACTAGAGACCCTTTATTTGAAAACCTTGATGTTGTGACATAAAGTACATTAAGGTCTCTGACGTTCGTAATAAGTGATTTAACGTGAAGGCAATGCTTAAGATGTGCTACTATTTTGATTGCAAGACGAGGTACAAAGCTGGAATCCTTCCCCTTTAAAAATTCTGATCAGATTTATACTACTTCTTGCATCATAATATATAACGTTTAGGATACAGTAAAATGTAGATTTTGTTTTCTAAAGCAATTATATTACTATTACAGTTGATTTTCACGGCGTATAATAAATTTTAATGCTCTCTAAAGACAAAGGTAAAAATAATTATAACTTACAGATAAAATAACTAACCCATGAACGATAAATTCGCTTACCTTAAATCTAGAGTTGGTGTAATCATGACTTCATGACTTGAAAACTTACTTTAAAATTGATTATAAGTTAAATATGTAAGTGTGCTTCAAGTGGTTTCAAAGAGAATCTATTGGGAAGAGATCCAGAGTTGCGTTTGATAGTTTACTTTAAAAGTAGACGTAGAAATATATAGTGATATATCGTCAATTGTTAATTAAACTTCGGTTACTTCTTTAAAACTTCAATTCTTCCTCTCAAATCATAGCGACTCGAGACAGACATCTCAATCAATTCAAATACAGATGCAGTCGTGAAGCATTGAACCAATACTCACAAATTTGGCAGCGAGAGAAATAACATTGGTAACTGCGCTTTGCGCCAATGGCTATTAAGTAATAACAATCTTTGAATAGCATAGAGGGCGGTTTCGTTCATCAAGATGCGATGCTGCAAAAGTGTAAATGAGGGTTTGCGAATCATCCCCAGATAGATCGTTTCGTACTCTCCTAATACCTCTGATCCGATAGAAACAAATACTCTCAGTTCAAGAAATATGGTGTTTCAAACCTAGGTTTCTTTCCATCAGAAATCTCATTCATCTTGAGCCGATCTTGAGTTATGAAGTATTAGTAACAATAAGCTTGGCTTTATCTGGTTTGAATTTCATCTACTTCTCAACAGCATACTTTTAAATGACTTGTAAACATTTTGCTATAGCCTTCATTGCAGCTGTTTCTTCTAATTGACCTTCAGGGTTAAATAACTGGTTACAATTAGAAATCGCCTCCAAATGCTTGCCAGCACAGTATGCTTCTATTTTTATTAAATTGATATAGACTGTTAAAATAAAGAAATTTCCGATATCGTTTCGATCGACTCTTTCACAGAAATTTTTAAACTCATGTTTCTGGTCACGAGTCGATCGAAATATTCTTTGAATTTTGTTTATTTATTCATAGTTTTTATATATATGTTATTTTTTTGATTTCTTTTTATAGTCTTGAGATAGAATTGTAGCTAGCAAAAGCTCACACAAAACAGTTTAAAGAACTCATGTGAAACCATGCAAGAGTGCTAAAGCAGTGGATGGCCATTGAGCAAAGCATAAAGCAACAGCAATCGTAGCATCTCAAGCGTAGAGTGCTCAACTTTGAGTAGGCTAGGGATCTAAATGCCCCCCAATAATGTATATAGAACAAAACTAAAATTAGCAAATAACAGCACCAGAAAAGAGAAATGCATGATTTCTTACTGTATAGTAAAGGTAACCACACTGGACAGAGGTCTCTTCTGAAAGCAAATTACCTTTACTGGTGCAGACGATTTTGTCATTAGTAAGAAATGTATAAATCATAGGTGATCATTTGATATTTCATTTTCAGATTGGTTCAAAATGCCGCAAGATGAAATCACCGTGCAATTTTTCACATTGTGTAGAAAAAAAGAATGATGGATACCTTTGCACCAATTTTAATGGTAGGTATCGAATGTTATTATTATGTACTTATTGTACAATGAGCTAATAATTCATAATTTGTAGACATTTTGTAGAAAGAATTAGTCATCTTTGAGGACGAGTTTAGGTGAGAAAAGACTAATCAGAGGTGGATGGAGAGTGAAACAGTTCACACACTATCATGTCAACGGTACTACAAAATGGACAATATCTGAATCCGTGACAGTGATAAGCGAGAGCAAATTTCTCCAGATTATCTCTCATTTTGCATATGCAGGTCAAATTACGTATCTGGCAATCACAGTGCTAATGACCTATTAGTGAGCAAAACATTCAGTTCGATGCAATTTTCGATCATAAGATGCTTTTGTTAAGTTACATCCGGTCGAAGGGTGTTTAGCAGCGCACTGACATTTGGAGGCATCACCGAAAAGAGAGGATTTGTTATGGTAACAGTTTTTAGAGATACTAGACAAATATATAATATTCAACAAAATAAATTTGATGTCGGCCGGCGGAGGACTTGCTTAGTGAATGTAATGAGTGCCAGGATATAACAGATTGTCGTAGCTCAGTCGATCAAAAGATATTATTAATGCGCAAGTCTCGGGTTGTAATTACGGTAAATATTTTTCCAGTATACTTTAAGGAATATTGTGTTAGGCTATCTCCTTAAATTAGATCGACACTGTCATGTCTGTTGGTCGAATGTGCGTTAAGCTCGTCTATTTTAAATGAGTATTCATGATTATGATGTAATACCTTTTACTAGTAAATGATTCCGTAATCATTATCTTCTCCGTCATTCGTGTAAATTATTCAACTTGGCAAACAGGAAGAATTTGAAGTTACAATTTGAAATCCTTAAATATGCACTTTAATGACTATATTTTTCATACAATATCTAATTCAAAGTTTAAGACGTTTTGTGGCAAAATGTATCATTTGATCTATTTTTAATTTGTCACAGGTTCCTCGTGTGATGATATAAGAAGAAGGTTCTACTATCTGAATTTGGAATTTGGTTACTATGGCATAAAAATCGATAACAAGACATACCCTGTTTATTGTGACATGAAAACTGATGGTGGTAAGTTACAGTCAGAGTTAGCTATAGCAAGCAGCTATGCAGTACTTGATGTTAGGTATTTCAAAATAGCATTTTTCTGATGATTGCTTTCAGCACTAGAAATAGATATCCAAGGTCGATGTCATCTTTTAAAGTTTGCCATGCTTGGGTAGATATAACTTCTACAGGTTGAATTAAAAATTTAACTTTGCTTGCTTGCACGCAACATTCCTTCCCCATTGCATAAGATAATCAAAAAGAAGTTTCAAGAAATATCTTGATCACTATCTTTGCTATCTAGCATGGTAATACTGTAACTCGAGCATTAATACAATTGTTTGATTTAAAAAACTACCGCCAGCATCTACTATCCCGTTCCATTGCTACATCATCAGTTTTCCTAATGATGTGAGTTCATTTGAGGCCCTATGGATGAATAGCTATGTGCGACATAAGACTGGACCACGCGATGTTGATTTTATTATATTGCTGAAGAAAGCTATAAGTTTCTGCTTACGTAAAGTGATCAAGAGCTGCAACTTCTTTTGAGCATTTCTTCTCAGTCCCTTCTTTGGTCAGCTCTTGAAGTAAAAATATTGTTTATGTCTTGAAAGTTGGATTTGCCAGTTCTTTTCAACGTCTTTTTGTTCCGAAACTGGGTGGCAAGTTTTGGAGGAAGCAGTCATAACTGGCACTTCAATGCTACCTGTCAGCTTTTTTGTAGAACTTGTAAAAACTATGTATTTATACGAAAATGTTATAGTACTAAATGTAGAGAACAGCATAAGTTTATTAAGGTACTTGCAGTTATAATACGACTCTTACTCTCATGGTTTGTCGTTCGTGAATTCGGAAAGTAAACCCTTGAACCTGCATCTGGGGAAGTTCCTATTTGCTTTGTTGCTTTGATCTGCCATAGCATTCTTCCTGATCGATAAAAAATGCGTAAAGAAACAATAAATGGCATAAATAATCGATAAATAATGAAAAATATCTCCTTGAACATTGACAAACAATACCTATGATGTTGCCTTTGTTACTTCATAATTTGGGATGCTCAAAATCAAAATAGCAATACAATTTTACAAAGAACCACAATAGTAGCTTATTAATTTCTTTTTCCATATCATCTCCTTGTGTTTAGCATGAATATAATAATTAAAGTAGGTCAAGTTTTCAATGGTATCTTTCTCTCAAAATCACTTGTAAGAAATTTAAACATTGATTGCTGTTTTTTTATTACTTTTCTGCTATATTGTTGCATGGACCATTTTTGAAAGAAATTGATCTTCCTACGACAGCCAAATTACTCGTAAGAGATCGTATGCCCACAACCAAGACGTATATTAGAGACATGCCCATATGAACCTCATCTATGCCCTCATTTTTATTTCCCTCGTTAACTGGATTGCAAATACTTGTGCATGATCGAAATTTATAAAACATCTCTTTTTGCTGTGTATCAAGGGAGATTATGAAACAATGTTTGACTGATATAACATTAAAAGTACAGGAATGATAACAAACTATGGATCACAGCGTCCGAGTATGTACGGCCTCCCTAAGATCCATAAGGCGAACACGTAATTGAGACCAATCCTCTCCATGATTGGTTCGTCAAATCATGAACAAGCGAAATGATTAACAGAAATTCTCAAGCCTGTTGAAAACCATGTTGGTGTGTATACTGTATCCGACTCCTTTAAGTTTGCCCAGCACATCAGTAACCAGTAGCATTTATAACAATTTAATATGTTCTTTTGACATTTGCAGTCTTTATAATAATATACCTTTAGACGAAGTCATTGCAAGATGGACTGACTACCTTTATGATTCCGATTGTGACCTACAATGGGGGGTTGCCTTTTATGAGCTAATCAGTTTAGTGACTAAATCAGTTGAATTTAGTTTTAACAACTTCACGTATAGACAGGAAGACAGTGTTGCATGGGTTCGCCACTTGGTCCCACTCTTACCCATAATTTTGTCGGGCACCGTGAGCAACTTTTACATCATCCTTTACCGCCGGAATGGCGTCCGCACCGTTACCTCCCTTACATGGATGAAAAGTTTGCCATGTTTGTCACAGAGGAAGATGGCTATGTATTCTTAGATGCCTTGAACTGTGTCCATCCCTCGCTTTCATACACAGCAGAAAGTGAAACCACTGGCAGATTACCTTTTCTAGATATCATGGTAGAACGCCAAAACCACGCATTTGTCACTTTCGTTTACCTCCACGGGTCTTTACACACGCTGGGACTCCTTCAGTCTTAGAGCACTACGCATTTGCTTTCAAGGTATCATTTACGACGAGCTCAATAATTTACGCAATTTATTTAAAGACAAAGGTTACCCTAAGCATATTGTTGAGCGCAACATTATTCCTTTGACAAATAAGAGCAGTGGTTCGGTGATAAATCCATTGCTTACGCTAAGCAGATTAGTAATGCTTTTGCTGGATATCACTTTTCTTGTACACCCAGAATTGTATACATATACAAACGACGTTTGCCTGCAGCCCAGAAGGATGTGCTACCCTCCCAACAATTAAGCAATATAGTGTATGATTTTCAATGCAGTTGTGGTTCGAGGTATGTTGGTCGCACGTCTCAAAGGCTGATTGAGCGTATCGCTCAACATGTTCCCTTAACGATAAGACATAAACAGCACAGCTTTTATGTTCCTGTAGGCAAGGCTCGGGTCGGAAGATCAATGCCGATTCAGCTATCGGCAAACATCTTCTTTTGAATAGTTCCTGCGGTGATAATTTAAACGATTCTGGTTTCTCAGTTTTAGCACGTGCTAGGTCCAGTCTTCCTCCCCCAATTTTGGAGGCCGTATTCTTTAACAATTGAACCCCGATTTGTGCAGACTAAAGGAATTTGTATTTACCACATGACTATTTTAGCCTTTTTCATTCTTCCGTATGTTTTTCTTTTCTACTTTATATTTCTGTTGAAATGTATTTCTTTATTCAACTGTTCATGAATTTCCTTGGCTTGGCAATGCTTTTGTCCTGTAATTATATCTTGGTTGAATTTCATCTGCACAGTTGCCATGTACAACTCTGAAGAAAGGCGGCATGAAAAAGCTTTCAGTTGTCCAATGAACGCGTTGTTCCTTGCTTGCATCAAGTTCTGTACCACAAATAATTTGTAAAAATAACTATCGAATCAAGGCCAATAATCGCACTCGAAATCGTGTAGAAAAGCTAGCAACAAATCTTGACATCACGTTTGCATCTTAAGATTTTTCAAAACGTAATTACGTCTTGTATTTCTCTTTTTCAAGCCTAGCGTATAACGTGCAGCCTATGACCAGTAGAGATGTGCATAATTGAGTGATTATTTTACATTTTTTGCTGCAGTAGAGAAACTACTTAAGTTGTTAACCAATAGATAACAAAGCTATCAGCTGTATCTTCAATAGTCGCCATATCAGCACAATCTTATTAAAACGTTCCTACCTCTAGCTCATACACCACACTTTGTATCATTGTACAGGTAGAAAAAGAGATTAAGTGCAGATTTCTTTGGTAAGGGTAGAAGGAATCTGTAAACAGTCTGTCTATTCTTCTAATGATAGCTTTTTTAAGAAATGTTTTATACTATGACGTAAAGTTGTGGAAATTTAATGATAATTAACTGTTAAAAAAATATAATATAAAAAATAAGACTGAAATTTATTCTGGCATAAGCGATTGCATTGCATTTTATTTGTGCGTATATTTTTGAATATCAACCATTTACAGTATCCCCTAGATCTCAAAGTCTGTTAAATTTAAAGAAAGGACAACTGAAGGCAGAGGTACCTAAACTGGATGTAGGACTGAGGAGATATGCTAGCTAGTATCTTCTGTCAGAAATTATTTGGTAGTTGTTATTCTTTGTTGCATGTCACGTCTATGCTCCCTACACCTATAAATCGTCATAGAATTAAGTAGACATATATAAGAATTACAGCTATAGGTACTCTTACGTACTTTAAACTAGTGTTTTAATGGAAGGATAGAAATTGTTTGATTGAAATTTTATATTGATCACATGTCGCTATTTTGTTTCTCTTAAGTACCATTCATCCATGTCATCAAAACGTATACACAGCTAGTAGCATTTTGTTTTGTTTTGTTTTGCGTTTGCTGTAAATTTTAAATAATTTCTTTAAGTAAAGACTACTTATAATATTTCATTGCAGTGAAATTTGTTCTTAACCCACAGAATATTAGTATATTTTCCATTTTATGTTAGTCCTATTCAATACAGGGTACTTGAATGTACCTTATAACATGGGAGAGGACTTTTAGCGTCATTGGTGTATATAACAAGAAAACATAAATGCTTGCAAATTGGAAGTTAGCTGTGTTGCAGTTTCCTCTAATATAAATTTGATTATGTTAATTTCTCCAGTACAGTTTTCGCTTTTCATGTAAAAAAGACGCTTTTGTAGAACAGTTAGGCGAAAAATCATAGAAAATCTAAATTTTACCAGCACTTTATTTATAGAAAATATCCATGCCCTCAATGCTAAACGTGAACTCAATGCATTTTACAAATTGTATCTTTAACATACAAATAAATAAATGTTTTGAGTGACTTTGTGAAGAAGACTTTTGCTCCACTTCCATGTCAATATTTTAAAATCTTTATCTGCTCTTCGTATGACAAAACTAGTATTTAGTGTAATCAAAGCACGCGTTACGAGCCTTAGAAGTCGTCTTGCTATATGTAAACAAAGTATGATAGTGTCACCTACTACTTTCATTGACGTGTAGTCAACAAGGAGAAAAATAGTACATTTTCTGAAATAATACTGGTGTAAACACATTTTAGGGAGGATTTTCATCTTTTCCCATTGTACTATTTCTAGTGTCAAAAGGCTTAAAGTAAAACAGAATCTTTTTCAAAACCTTGGAGTATTGCAAATAGAGTCAGAACACGCCTTCACTGTTAGAACGTTTCAGTGTTTCGGGTCGCTGTGTTTCTTTGGTAATCTTCCTTGACAGCGAAAATGTCGACCAAAACAAACTACGTTGGCGTTCTCAAGGTCTACTTCTTGTTAGCAATACATTTCTTCTTCTTCGACTAAAAGGAAGTTTTATTGTCTTAAGAGCAAGTTTTGAGTTGCTTGATCTGCTCTGTGTTGAGATTGATCAATCACGCGGAGGGAAAGTGATGACGTCACAAATCAAAAATTTTCGAAGTAGTACGATTTGACCACAGATATCAAAAGTTAAGCTTGTAATAGGCTGTTTCCCAAAATACGAGATCTACAGTTATTATAGTGTTTAAACTAGTGGAGTTTGAATCTCAAAAATCTCTGGTCTAAGCTCTATTGATATTCCGTGAGAACTAGCATTAAATAATTGGGTTTTGTTAGAGAGATTCAAAACTTTGAAACCTGATGTCTCCGTGTTGGGAATAGGCATCACTCTCAATTTTGGCCTTTGGCGTTCTCATTAATAGGGTAACAAGAAAATTGGTTTTTTCCCCGAAATTCACAACTTCATCACATTCCTTTTCTTCGGCACTGACGTCCCTCGTAAGTTTATTCATCTTGTACTTTCCATTGAAACCAGAGTTCACGGCACAACGAAAAGACATTTCAAATGTAGTGCGAAAATGTTTTAGACTTATGAAATGATTCTCAAAACTGATTGAATATCTTTAAACTAAATTAGAAGTTTTACGAGAACAAAACACTATTCAACAGCGAATAAATGTCGTAGTCAAAATTTTGGCTCTCAGGAAAACATAGGGAACCAGACGATGTAAATGTTCTAACTGTGAAACATTGTATTGAAGAAATCGATCTATCCAGCTAACATCTCCCTTGTGCTCCTTGACATAAGTCCTTCCTTTCTTGTTAAGAGAACTGAACAGTTTAGACGATATTACCTGTGCTTTTATTTGCCTTATTTTCTTTCTAAATGTCATAAAATTTATGTTCCTCTATTTTGTAGTATTTCAATGCTACAATACCTTGTAGTTCTTCCATTAACAATGCTATTGTTGTCTTCATTTCATATTAACTACAGCAAGAACCTCATTTCTCATTTCTTTTTTGACTCTCAACAGCCAGAAGGAATCTTCAACATAGTTAGTTTTCTTGTTGTTTTTTTAAGTTTGCAAAGATTTGTAATATTGTCTATTATTATTAGCATTATAACATTAGCAAAGATTTGTAATATTGCCTATTATTATTAGCATCATTATATTAGCAAAGTTTCGTAATATTGTCTAACATTATTAGCATTATAATATTAGCAAAGTTTCGTAATA
>JAAAKL020013323.1:0-12529 GCA_010016065.2 Carybdea cf. marsupialis auct. non (Linnaeus, 1758)
TGTAAATTAGAGTAAGATTTTCCCGGAGGTACTGTGCTCTGTCATCTGCTCTCGTGAAGTGGGAAAGTATGTTTCGAGAGATAGGACAGGGGGGGGACTACATGCATGAATAACAAGAAAAGCAAGCATAAAATAGCATGAAAAGTAAGCATAAAAGAGTAAGCATGAATTGATTGTCATCCGAAAAGGAAAAAGTAACCCGTTCCTAGAAGTGGTTTCGGCCTTGATCAGGGCGAATACAATAAAAAAAGACTGTGGAGTGGCGAATATCGAGGAGTATGTGGTAGTTCTGAATATGGGAAACCAAAGATTAAACTTTTGTAGTAGTTTAGTGGTAGAGAAGGGGGACTCTTGGTGGGATTGAGCTACGTCAAGTTAAATGGTTACTTGCAAAATAAACTGTAATTCGTGGAATGTAGTTTACCTTTTACAATGTGGTGCCTTTCTAGCAAGCTGCATGTTAAGAATACTAATTCAAAATTTATTTGACGGTTTAACATTTATAAGTCCTTTCCTAGGAAAATTGAGAGAGGTTGCAGTGTAGATGAAGTTTACTCAGCATTTCAGGAGAGGGCTCTTGGCGGGTTTGATAAGACAGAAGGGTTAAGGCAAGATATATACTTATTTTTGTCATTAGATTAAGGTAGTTCTTCACCAAATAGTGTAAATGGTCATGTAGTAGATCTATAATCAAATACATCGTTTCGTTTTATGTACTAATAGTTTTCCTTTCTATTTCTTTTTTTGTGGTCTACGTACACTTGGCATATAATCATATCCACATCATATCTTTATTTGTTATAATTGTGTTGGAAGCCCTCTTGATGATTTCTTGTAGACTTCTTGATGATTTCTTGTAGACTTCTTGATGATTTCTTGTAGACTTCTTGATGATTTCTTGTAGACTTCCTCATTTATCTTAAGTCACTTAAGATTATTTTCTCTGTTCATTGCTATAATTATCTTCTCCTTTAATAGCTTGTTTATAAGTAGCAGTTGTTTAGAGGATTCATGTGTCATATATCTACTTGTAATATTTGTAATCTGTAATTATTGCACTATGTGCTGAATGAGAATATAAAAGCAGGCCTCCTATATCTAAAAAGTCAGACATTCTGATGAAACCTTTTAAAATTATGCGTTTATTCTCATTTTGTATTTAGATGTGTAGGCGCTGCTAGGATTTTGATTTCCTTGCAAATAGTCCTTTCCTACTTTGTCATTGAAATCTCCTAGTATTAAGAAACTGCTCTTTCCAGGCAACCTATTTTTCACATTGGAGGTCTTCATAGAATGCATTTTTTTCATCTTCACTGTAGCTACTATTAGCTAATATTAGAGGTGTACCATTTACAGTTTCCAAAGTGACACTTAAGTTTCTTTCTGAGATTGAATTATAATCAGACAGCGATTCCACAAGTGCTTTTGTTCATAATAATAGCAACTACCGTGTCTATCTATTTTGTCTTTGTGCGACAGAGAAATAACAATATAGCCATCTTGTCCAAATGATTCTGGTATTTCACAATTCAAGCGACTCTCTGACACTCCAAGAATATAAACTTTCAATATTTTCATCTCATGCAGTAATTGTTCTACTTTCATCCCTTCATATAAAGTTCGAACACTCCATGTTCCAATATCTACCTTAACGGTAGGCAGATTTTTAACGCAGCCTTGATATTTGGACGAAATGGGGTCGATTTATCATTTGTGGATACATAATGTTTCATTAAGAATGATTTGATATCAGGAACTTTCTCTAGCTAGCATGAAATTGGATAAAAAGTCATAGCTTGTCTAACGATACATTCAGATAATGCAGCTATTTTGTTGGCATTGCTATGATCAAACAATCAGGTGAATAAGATGGCATAGAAGTGTGATTGGATACTTAGTTGAGAGAATACTAGGGTAAAACTAATTCAATACAGTATCTTTTGCGCTTTTTCAATCAATTATATTATCAGTTGTTACAGATTGTAAACAAGTTTAAGAACCAAATCTTTTGTCGGAAACAGTGACGGATGTGAGGGCATCAAGCCACAAAAAGTGAAAAATTGGTAGTCCCTATTATAAAGGAGAAGAACCCGAAAAGGAAATAAGTTCATAACCGACTTCATTTTACTTATTGCATGAGATCTCTCACAGGAACAGGGGCTACGATAATGATGGTATAGGCTGTCGAAGTGTACTGTATTCGTGAATGTTAAATGACATTACATTGTTTTATCGTCTTCTGCATATCTAATATCCCAGTTTTTTGCTGGCACCCTTTTGCACTTACTTTATAAAGTATAATTCGCTCGTTTTCGTAATTTTATTGTTTCTATTTAGTTTTAAAAGATCCTGTTATTGTACGACTTAGTTCATTAGACTTTTAGTAATTGGAACTTTACTAAACTCTAATGCTGAAGACTAGCTTTTGTATGCAGTGAAATAAAACGTAGCAATAGCAGGTCGTGAAATCTTTGCACCAAGAGTCATCATTGATTTTAAATGGTAACCTTACAATGTTTGCTTTCCTGCTAGCCATAAGTATCTAAAACTTTAATATATTGTACTGCATAAATTATCCCAGAAGGTAATTTCGTGTAATTTCGGTTTCAGGTAATGACACAGCGATTTATCTCTTATCGTTATGTTAGATTATAAGATCATGACGTTATATAATGGCGTCATCGTTCGAAATATGCGTCATTTGATCGTCATGTTTCCATAGAGCATCTCTTTTAAACAAGCAGATGTCAAACTAATCTTCGTGCGTCATTGAAGTGTGCAGGCAGGCTAAAGCTCGTTTCCTGTATTAAAAACCTTTAATGGTAGAGTCTTAGACACGCCGAATTTTCTGACGTAAACTGAATTGTCGCGTGATTTAAATGATAACCGCAGATACAGAAGACTCCTGTTTAATTAACTATTCCCCTATTACACCGATCTGATGGCCATTTTATATATTTTTGAGCGTTTACTTTGTTTGGCCAAGAGTTACAAATCACCAGATGCTAGTATTGTCAACTAGCAAACGTTAAAACCTTATGCCGGTGTTTGGCTGTTTCTTGGAAGCACTCTCAACGGTTTTATGCTTTAAATTGCTCTTATTTCTCCATCTAAATTTCCTTACTCCCGATGTAAATGCTAGCCGCAAGGTATTTTGTGGCTTTAATAGTTGCTGTAATACCAATAAAGCAGGATTACAGTTCAAACTTAAACACTCTAAAAAGTTATATGTGTCTGCTTGCTTTCTAATTAAAAAGTCATCTGTGTGAAAGATTTCTCAACAAATCGACTCTCTCACATGAAAAATGTTAAGAAAAAGAAATAACAGGCACTTGTTGAATTCCCTATCTCTTTAAAATTGAATCAATAGCACATGCTTTCATATCTTCATATTTTCCCCATTATTAAACTGCTGCTGAGGTCTCGCGGGAATAAATATTCATCATATTGCTTCATTAAAAATTTAAGATCTCCCACTGTTGTCAAATATATTTCTTGACTGAATAGTACCCTACTATTTAGCTTGGTCTTGATAGCTTCATTCCACTGATACCTGATTTATAAGTCAGAAACGGTTGCCACGGTAACCACCACATCTCACAATACGGATGGAAGCTTTATTTTTATACGGGCTGTGAGGGCCCAACTGTGTTTCACTCTAGTAATAAGACTATTGGTCACCATTGTGAAGATAAAACTCGTCTTCGATATGACAAAATATAAGTGTAGCATCTGCAATTAGAAAAACGAATCTTCAAGCGCCAGGAACGCGACACTTAAAAAGGGTTTTCACAGCTGGAGAGATAAACATTCCTGCCTGTCTGGCGCACTTCAATAGATTTGAAGAACGTGTATCATGGACCTTTTCTATTATAAGGATGAATATTATGCCCGTTGTGGGCTGAGTGTTAAAACACCAGAAAAGTTGTTGGTACAAGGCTTATACCGCAACAAGAGTTGAAATACATTTGCTGTTAGGTGCAATTTAATTCAGAGATAATGTATTCCAAACAACAATAATTTGGGTACAGAAAAGGTTTGAAGTTTCAGTTTTTAATGGAATTTGATGAAACCGTGACAAAAATAGAAAGCATGTCGCCTACCCATTCTTCGTACCCAGGAGTTAGTTACTGTCAATAATCCAAGGCTTTCTGTCCTGTGGGTGCTTCTCTTGCAGCCCATTTTCTTTCTTGCTTGCATGGACACAGACTTGCCACGACTCCTCCGACTGCCAAAATTACTTCATCGGTTGTTGGGTGTTGGCATGGCTTCTTTGGTATAACTGGTACTCCTACTCTTGCTCAGTTGTATCCAGCTCCTTCAACAACAGTCCCACCTCCTTGATATTTGCTTGAATGCAAGTTACAGTGAGATCTTGTTTGCTACTATCACGGCTTATATTTTCCTGTGGGCGAATGCCATTTAACGTTTTTCCGACTCATTTTGGCCTCCTTCAACAGCTATAGCGCCTAAGTTATAGACGTCTACCTTTAAGCTTCATGCAACCATAGCAGTTGAATAGTGGTGTTATGTATGTGCACACTCATAGCAGCTACCCACCCCGTGTTTTTTTTGCTATCAAAGCTACATTGTTATTTTGCACATTGGTGTGGTAAATCATGATAGATTTTATATCTTGCATAAGGATTTGAAAAGGGGAACGGGAATCGAACATCTGAATCTCATAACCCTAGAATTATGACCCAACGAAACGAACAAAATAAATAAATTACCCTATTCCCAAACTGGCTAAAGGAATAATTAAATTCAGTTATTTACAAACTAAATAAATAGCTCGTGTTATTTATTAATATCGCTTGACATTACTAAAAGTACAATATCGTCGGAATTGAGATGGAAAAGAAAGCTATGAATCTGATACCCAATCAGACTTGTGACTGTTAGATTGGTATTGTTTTGACACATCAGTGTCTGTGGAACTGAATAGTTATCCACAAAGGCCCAATTAAAAGACAGATTCTTTTATCTTCAGAATAACGGTTTCTTGCGCTGATGTGGATGAATTCCAGGACAGCAAAGAGAAAAGCAGACCTAGCTTTACCTATTATGCTGAAATATGGTCATCCGTTTTCAGTTTCACACAGTCTGAGTTTCAAGCAAGTACTGTCCAGTAGCAGAGTTACGTTGTTTAGTGATGTTTTTGGTTTTGAATCCCGAGGTGGTTGTTTCCTTCTAGAGACTGTTGCTTGGCTAATATAGGACGGAACGTGCTGCTTAATTCCTTAACCTCAAAGTCTGGCCACTGACATACCCAGCATCTCACTGGCAAGACAAACGTATTTCAGTACAAAATATTTTCGATACTTCGTTTCGCTTTGTTTTGTGCCCTCAACAAAATTTTTATAAATAAAATGAATAACTCTTTATTGACGTATAACATAAATAAGTATCTACATAAATAAATACTTTAATTCTTAGCAACTAGTCTAATTTGACAATTGTTAAGCCAATAACCTGCTTTTGGAAAGCCCACAAACCAACTCAAGCTAAATAATTGGAATAGGTAACTATATTGCTTTATTCATTGCTAGTCCAATAAAGATGAGCATCGCCAAACTTAGATTGAAGAACCAGTCGTCTTTTTTGCATTAGGGCAATTTGTCTAAAACAACAAATAACTTCCATGATAGGGGGCATCTGTGATCCAATTACACAAATTCAATGATCTTCGAAGTCCTTTTTGAGTTTCGTACCTACTGTTATATCATTCTGAAAAATAATATTAGAGCCATTTTAGTAATATTACGCTAATGTGTTGCAAATATTTGATGCGAATATTATGTAGATATGGACCTTAGTTGTTTTGTTAATTCTTCTTTTGGCTTCTTTTGGCTTTTGTTGACTCTTCTTTTATTGATTCTTCTTTTGCCTTGTATTGAGTGAAGGATAAAAAAAGAGAGAAAAAAAAGTAATAATATTTTTATTTTTAAAATTGGATATAATGACGTCATAGAACGGGCGAAAGTTGACAAGGACCTTAACATCGTTCGAAAATCCCTTATTTGGAAAGTGTTTACTTGAAAAAGGTAAAAAAAACTTTACCTTGAGGTTTAAACGACAAAAAATTTAGAACTGAGTGTTAGGAGCCAGTATATGTGCATTTTACTTGATGAAGATGTATCTATGCATGCAAATAGCAAAAAGCCTGCTGTAGTGTAGTTAATTGTAATTTTTTTTAGGAAACAGTTATGTCTTTTGCATTAAATCCATGCTAAATCAGAGGGTAAATACTGAATAGAGAGAAAAATCAGTAAAAATAGTCGAATTGAGTCTTAAAATTAAGAAGAAAACACATATTTGTATTATAGCTTCCATATAATGGTGCGCATCATAATTAAGCCACTGCAGGCTTTATGTGAGTAACTTACAAGTTGTGTATTAACTTTTGCATGTATGCTGTCGGCTTGCTTCCAAGGAACATTGCCCCTCTTTGCAAGAAAAACTGATTGACATATTGTTTAACTTGAAAATAACTCCTTGGCACAATACATGTTTGGCAATACAGACACAGCAGGCTGGCGCAAAATCCTAGACTGTTTACTTAAAACGAGCGAAAAAGATTTTTGTTGTTAACAAGTACTCCCACTTCAAGGGTGGTCCTTTATATTTTAAAAATGAAAAGAGTATTATTTATAAAGGTAAGATGTATTGAAATGTAGTAGCATGCCCTGGGGAGAGAAAATGATGAACCAGATGGCATGGATATTTATAAAAAAGAGTAGTACTAAACATTCTTCAGAATTAGATGGAGATATTCATTGCTTGTTTCATTTACTAGCTAATACAAAGCAAGAATAACCAGACTTCCTTGAAGGAAACAATGACTGCTGTGATTTACCTATTGCCAAAAAGGATCTATAGAAAGAAGTTAGTCGGCCAGGTATATATAAATTCATTCAAAAAGTACCCTGATCAAGTATGCAAATCAAATTTGACGGTTTCTGATGCATACTTTGTGACGATAACGCCATAAATAACTGGAAAACGAGGGCTTTTCAACTTATTATACTATCATAAATATCATTTGTTTATCTGGAAAACGAGGGCTTTACAACTTATTATACTACCATAAATATCATTTGTTTGTACTCCAATCTGACTCGCAAAATCTATCCTTTCGGACAATTCTTACTAGGGAAATTTTAATCATAGTATTCTTTAATTTATGATAATCTATTCTTATCTTTTGGGATAACATCAGCACGAAACTTGAAAACAGTTCAGGGGAATAGTTATAGTAAAGTTGTGTAGTTCTTCAAAATGGTACCATTTGAAAGCTTGAATCTGAACCGTTTCCAGGGCAGCAGCATGCAGATAGTACACAATGCCACATTGATTAAGTTATAATGGTATACGTTATTCTTGATACCTTAGAGCAACGAATCACGGCAGCTTTCTGACCATGGGTGTTTTATTGATATTGTTCATTCCAAATTGACAAATGACATTATGAATCTATATTTCTTCCCGAAAGAAAGGCCTTATAATTACTATTTTACCGATAACACGGACTGTCGTCATTACATCCGTTGTTACATTGCAGTCGAAATGAGCATCAAGAACATCAGCCCTATGTCAGAATTTTGTAAATGGACTATTAGCAGAATAATTTAGTGTCCCGATATCTACCGGTGGTCGTCAGAGGGCCTCGTATTACAGGATTTGCAAATATTTATATGTAGCCACTTGATCAAGACTCCTTCAAATTTTTGATTGAGCAAATCCAAGAAAGGTTTTTTGTCTTTACTTTCCTTAAGCTTCTACCCAACCAAGAACTAATTTACTTATTCTTACAAGGATAAATTTTTGCTCTCTTCTTGTTCTTTACCTATCAATTATATTTATCACCATTATTAAAGTTAAATAATTGCTCTTTTGTATTGTTAATTAAGCCTAAGTTTCCAGTCATTGCCGGTTGCAAATTAAGGTCAATAGTAATCGCTGTCATTACTATATTAACGAATACAGAACTTGTTATAAAGCGTAAAATGTTTTCATTTTATGACTAATAGTATATTCTCTTAAGAGAGGATTTGCAATAAAAAGATACAACGGCAATAGGAAGTATGTCACCTATAGGATTTGAACCCGAAGTATAGAGTATGTTATCAGCAGAGTTTACTCACGTTAAATGGTACAGAGCACGTCGCCCTTGAGTAATCACGAGTTCGGAAATCTGTTGAACACATACTTCTTGCTGTTCTAGTACACTTTTGAATATTATATTATATAACTATTGATTGTAAGTGTTTCTGATTATATTATATACATAAAATATATCATATAAAGTTTAAATAGGGAATTCTTTTATTAATTTATTAGTTAAACTATTGAAATATGTAAAATAATAGAAATGTATAATGAAATCAGGTTACAAAATTTATCACAAGGTGACCTTACCCTTTAAGCTGGGTTGGCTTCAACAGGTCTCGTCGCTATATCTCTAAACATTATTTGTTAAAAAAGTGTTATAGGATATTGTATTACTCGACATGACAAATAAAAACAAGAAGAAATTAAAATATAAAACTGAATGTATTTGAATATGAACAAACGAAAAGCATCTGCATCTGAAGATGGCAGTTAGGCTCTAAACAGCAAGCTTTACAATCACGGACGACAAAAACTAATTGTTAACTTGGCCAATCTCTAAACTACAACAAAGATAAAACCAGTTAACAATTTTCAAGGCATCTCAACAAAAGAGACTACATTAGTTGGATATTAATAAAACATTTTCAAATTGTTGAAGACTAAATTGTAATTAAATTGTAATTTCACTAAAGGGTCGTAAAACACTGCATGAAACTAAGTGCTGAGGCGCAAAAAGGAATCAAAACACTTTAGTTTCCCTCCTAGTGTTGTCAGATGTCACAATACGTCTCAACAAGGCGCTTCTAGTTTAAATAGTAGTAGCAGAATCTCTATTGGTTTACAATATTACCCATTGAAAGGGGTTTTTGTTGTCTTAATGTATATATATTTTTCTGTTTACTTTTTCTTTTTACTCCTTTCAAAGTAACTCAATACTTTGAAGTGGCAACTCTGCCTTGTATTGAGTGAAGGATTAAAAAATTGCCATCATTGCCTCTTTACATAGACTTCAGTTCGTAGGTTTTAATTGTCCAACAGATTTACAACAGGGAAACAAAGAGTTTAGTTACTTACCTTCATGTGCTAAGTTTATTTACCAATTTAAAGATCAATCCTGGATATTTATATTTAATATGTTTGAAAATAGATGTAAGGCTCCTTCATCCGTAAAGGATGATAAGTGACCATGGTAATTTATTTCTAATTAGAAAACGATGTTTATAAAAAGCTCTTTTTACTCACTGTTAAACAGTTTATGTTGATCCATTCACAACTCCTCGCAGCAAGTGTGGTTTCCTATACTTGTCCTCTTTATTGATACCCTACAATCATATTTAGAGAAAATATCAAAAGTTTCGTCTACCACTTCATTCCAGCTCGGAATAACTAAGGAATTGTTAACTAGAAACAAACCGTGTTTGCGGCTACAATAAAATATGGTAGTATTTTTATTCTGGGGTTTTTTAATTGCATGGTGCTATTCGTGGCAAGCGTAATAGCTAAAAGCATTCGTATGGGTTTGATGCTTGGATATGATAAAAGGTCAGGCAAGAAGCAGTGATAGTTCTGTTTAGATACTGTAAGTAACAGCGTAATCAACTGATTAGCTATTGTTCGCGACCAATCTGGGTACTCTTCTGATCTAGGTTATCGACTAATTAAGGGTCTTCATTAACGTGGACTAGCTGTTAACAAAAGCATTCCATTACCTGTGATTATTGATTAATCAATTCTTTTTTTCATTGAAGTGCTCTGTTTCTCAAGGCTTTCCTTTGATCCTTATTCTCCGTTAATAAAGGCCTCGCTCAATTCAAGTTCATTATTGATGAATGCCCTGGAATAATATATCGATAAATAAACTTTCTCTAGTGCTGAAGGTTTACAATTAATCCTGATTCTTTATTAATCGAAACTTTCTACTAGTCACTTTTTTTAATCAGGGTTTTGTTTAATCAAGGTACTATAATTATCGAAGTTGTAAATTTTTTTTCCCTCAAGTATCATTCCTTTTAAAAGCACACAAACAAGAATTTTTTTAAGCTACAGTATCATAAATAGGACTAGATTAAACACTTTGGATACATTAAGGTACTTGTCTACAATCGGGAGCTCTTAACCTATTAAGAACAGCATTGATTTAAAAATCATTTCTGCTGTTGTTGGATGCTGACTTAACGTGTAAAATGAGCCCCACTTTTAACAATAAAATTAGTAACTGTACTATTTTCAGCCACATAACACGCACGCACAGCTTTTTTATGACACTTAAATTCACCAAGGAGTCGCAAAAAGACAGGTTGCATAGCTGTGCAAGAAAGACTAGGATCATATGTCATGTTTGAATGGTAAGCACCGGTGCTTGGTGTTATGACAAGGTCTGACATCAATCTTTGCCTATAATGATTCTATGAAGCACAAAGATACAATTCTCCTTAATCTGTAAAGGAAGACCTCATTTGATGGTACGACATTATAGAAAAAAAACCATTTTGGCAGAAAAACGCACAAAAACTTTCAGTTGGCAAGCTTTGATCTCTTGGCCATTTCCACACAAAATTCTGCTAACGGGTTCATTCGTAAAGCGATTCCACGGAATTTCCCAGGTTTTAAACTCCCACTCTTCCTGACTGTCCCTTCATGTTCTCTTTAATGCCGTCATCAGGACATCACTTATTCCCTTTGGATTAAAAACTGGACCCGAATCCAAAGTTGTATATATACCTACGTACGAATTGACCCTTATTATTAAATCAATCGAATTCCAGCTCTATTCATTATGGAATCGGATTTAATAAGTTATATAGTTCTTTCATGGAAATAAATGAAAACCATCTTATTTTCTGTGTTACTTGATTTTTAATAACAAAATTGTTTAAAGTTTTATTATCCCAATAAAATTGTTATATTTTTAGTATTTGCAATAATAAACCAATTTAATATAAACCACAAATAAACCTTTTCACTTTTGTGGTCATATGATTCACAGATGGACTCACTTAGGATCTTTTACTGTACTTCATGAAACCTTTTAAACCGTTCCAAGTCACGCTTACACTTGAAATTTTAAATGTTAAACCAAATCGCTGTAGACTAAGACTAAGACCTGGTTCAACAGTGTAACAAATCCCGAGTACACGAGCTACGCTTAAAGATGTGATAGCCAGGGAACGAATGCAGAAAGTTGAAAAGGAACACGCACGCTTTTACATAATTTCAAACAGTTCCTTTCATTGAAGGCCCGCTTCTGGAAATCATTTACCATTCTTTATTACGAATTATAGGAAAGGCGCTGTGCATGGTAACCTTGTACAATACAGACATCACATATTATTAAAGGTGAACATGACATAGAATTGTCAATTTCAATTAAAACAATAAATGCAAGAATTCAAGGATCCATTCGTATTATTTATTCCAATGATTTATTCATAATTCCACCACTAACCATCCCATTTTAACTAGGTTGAAATTTAAGGCGTGCCTAAAAAAATCTAAGGATGAGTTAATCTACACTTTTATATATACAACTATAATTCTTATAGAGCATCTAAAATACGCAAGCAATAACAACACTGTATTTGCTAGAAAATAGCGTTGGGGAGGAGTCACTCTGCTAGCTGTGGACAATAATTGTCTTCATTAGTTTAAAATGGTCAACGCTAGCATATCATTTAGTTTTGTTCCTATTTTCTGTACGACAACTTCATGTAATTCACCTTCATGTCAGAAGTTATTCAAAAGAAATTTGAAGAAATGAGATGGCAATACCGACAAGAGTTTTTCAGTGAAGACTACCGTTTGTTAACTTTGCTAGATATCATCAAAGTTCACAACTATGTGCCATCTGTTAGCCATTTCCGAAATATTTCTTTACGTTCTGGTTTGACCTGAAAAAACTAGATAATTTTGCAATGTATAAAATATAGAATAACTTGTGTTTTGTTATACTCTGTAAGACAGCTTAGTTAGCCGTGGGATTCTGGGTGATTTGATTATGTCTTCGTTGTTAATAAAGCAGTAAAGGAATCGAATAAGGGGTTCGCTTTGTTTTTAATAATTCATTTCTGAAGAGCCTTGTGGACGTTGGCGCAGATTATTATCTCTCTCCCTTCAAAAGATATGATAACTTTTAAATCTCCTTAGGCAGGGCATTGCCTTCCTTTAAATAGTTTAAGACATTGAGCTAGAGATACTGTAGAGGGTTTCGTAAGGGCTACTACAGAATGGCATTATCACAGGGCATGTTTGCCCTCCGCCCCCTTAACTATACCTTCCCGCACCTCTGCCTACCTGGCTACTATAGGTGCAGATTGCTGTAAGAATTTGTGGGGGGATAAAAAGATTAAAGGTCTAGAATTACATGAATTATTAACACAAACCAATTTGCCTGTCATTGAGAGCATTGCTGTGAGAA
>JAAAKL020013324.1:0-12528 GCA_010016065.2 Carybdea cf. marsupialis auct. non (Linnaeus, 1758)
TCATTCCCACTTTGGCACTTTTCGTTAATCACTGTAGTATTGCAGGATGGCATCGTGAAAATACTTTTTCTTACCATTGTCAACTCGATAGTTCTGCTGTGTGTGTTGGTAGCTATGTAAGTGCTTCCCCTGTGTCCAAGCTGTCGATGGAACCCAGCCCCCTTTGCGCTGCTGTCCTAGTTCGCCGGGCGTTCGTTGGTCTGTGTTTGGCCAGGGCCGCGGCTGCGCTGCATCCAGCTGCAGGAGTTTTGGTGCAACAGCTGAGCAGTCACACTCCCGAAGGAAGGAAGGTGGACCACGAACTCATCCAACACTGGAGCACAACACACTCCGTCTTAGCCAAAGCAATTGCACAGACCAGTGGAGTACTCCGAAGGAGCATTCAAGCTGTGGTCAGAGAACAGAATTTGCAACTGTCAACTTGAAGGAGCTGGTTGCTGTTGGTCTCTGGTAACCAGCTGCCAACCTTTTTTGCCTAAACAAGATCTACTGAATGTTCTTAACGGAATTTTAGCCTAGCCTCCAGAAGACGCTTTCATTATTGGTCTTATTACCGTCTTCCGACACCGGTAGCCATACAGACAATCATTTTCTCCCGTACAGGTAAGTTTACGTGGTAGAAGTGCATTAATTTTGTAGTGTATCCTTACACACCTTGACCGATTGGGAAGGTTAGTTCTGTTATCATTACCCGTTTTTGGTGAAGTTTTCCCAGCTTTTTAAGTCGCAGTCCTTCCATTTATGCTGTTTTTTCTGCTTGTTTTAAGGTGATATGAGTTCCAAAATCTCGATATTTCAAGGCGATTTTTACTTCTAATAATCTATCCTCACTAAACTGCTCTACGGTCCAGATGGGAGTTGGTCATTGTGGTGATTTCGGAAATTCGAGCTCCTTGTCAGTGCAGCTGCTAGATGCAGTCAGTACTCTATCACCAACACTTCTGTACATTACAGCTACTTAATAATTTGAGATAAAAGTAACTTGTTATTTCTTTAATCATAACATGTAACTAGGAAAAGTATTAAATGGTATCCACGTGAATAGTGGCAAGGATTTCACACGTACCTGTGGCAGACGGACGTGATTGGTAAACAGTCGCTGCCACTTCGCTATCTTAGTATTCTGAGCCAGCCAAATAACTTGCTGATTTGTATATATTTGATGGTAGTGGACCGCTAACAAATGGTGATGGACTTCCATTTGGTATCATAATTGTGTAGATCTTAAATTGGGGTTGTTCTATGTTGCCACCGTTGAAAATATTATTTGGGCGGCAGCTGCGATATTGATCTTTGAAAGAGCAGGTCGCTTTCGGGTTTGGGTATTTCTTCTTCAGCAGCAGCCATCCGCCGTCTTTTCCAATCCGTAAGCTCCACAGATTACTCTGAATAATGAAAATAGACCCACGCCATGAAATTTCAAGCCATTTTAAAGCTTGGTTACTAATGATCAACAACGTTGTCATGGTTTAACGTACATTATTTTTTATTTAATCAGCCAAGATTTTTCGGCCTCATTCGGCAGTAATTCCGAGCTTGTTGTCTCACGATCTCCGATTATCATTTAAGTATGAAATAGGTATCATTCAATTCGATTTGAATTAGCGTTAGAATGTCGAAATACCACATGGTACAAAAAGGGGGAGGGGGCGAATACGACGCATCGCAAAGACTTTCAATTCTTCAAAATTTTGGGAAAAAAGTAGAACTTCGCGGAACCGGCACTTATGTTTGTGATATCGACTTGGTGTTAGCTGATAAACAACACCGAAATATACAAGTAAACACGAGCTCCGTTTCGTTGTATTAGTTTTAAAAATATAAGCAAGCTATTTGGGATAGCCAAGTATAGCCATTTTTGTTGAGGGGTGTTGCCACTCTTAATTTCAGTTAAGCTGTGAAATTTGGAAAACATGTACTATGTTTACACCGCTCACCTTAAATAGAAGTTCGTGCCGTAGTGCAGCGCGATTGATAAAGAGGATCCTTTGAGCTTAGCTGCAGCAGATATTTTGTTGATTAGTGGATGGATCCAAAGGGGATACTCTCGCCGAGTGTTGATGTCGACAGTGGATTCATATATCTTCGCTTAGAGGCGCAGATTTATGGATGAATTGGAATCAACTTTACGTGGTAGAAGCAGGTGACGAAACGCATCCTTATAAGCTGCATGCACCTCAATACGTGTCGCATCAACTGCTCTCTTTCATATCTATACTGACCTCGTTAAGTAATTTGTGCATGCTTACTTTTATTGGTGGGCAGCAAAGCCAAGTGTGCGGAGAGAACATTTCTTTGGCACTATGGAGAGAAGCCAATAGATCATTCATTCTTTGTTTGTACACGCATGAAAAGCTAATTATCCTCTACACCATTTGTAGGACAAAATAAATACTTTCTTGCCTTCTGTTACAAGTGACCGTTTTAAAGATAGGTTGCTCAGAAATTTCTAAAGTTTTCTTTTTGTGTTTAAGCTTAAGTTCTTCAGTATACTTCACATTGTTTTCTATAAATAGAAATTTGATTAAGGAGTAGGGGATGCAGGCCTACATCAGAGAACTGCCTGCAGAAAGTAACAAATGGTGGACTTTGCAGGTTTTGTGGTCATGTCACATGCACTCAGTTTCAGAATAATCCATCAACAAGAGGCAACTGGATCAGGGTAGAGGTTAGACAGATGTAAACAGTTGTAACACTAGGTTCATATTGTCATAAACAAACCCAATCAGTTACAAACATAATACATCTTATTCCCTTCTCAGTCATTGGATGTGACAGCTCCTGCAGGGAATTGCAACAAGTTTTCATATTGTTACAGTTTTGTTTGAGTTTGAATGCAAAGGGTTGCAAATGGTATTTGAAACTGGTTCAGATTACAATTGAACAAAATGCCCATAAGATGTTTTTAATTATATGGTCCTTTATAGAATAGGGAGTGGCGGCAGGATGCATTAAACATTTTGTTACTTTATATATAACTTAAGAATGTCTGCCCCGTTGGATGCACAAATTGGAGGATTTTGCTAAGGAAATCTGAACTGTCCATCTTAAATATATTTCATTGTTAGGGAAAACATGTTAGGGTAGTGTGACATATGTTTCGTTTTTTCTTGTAAAAATGCACAACAAGGCCAGCAGTTCAACTGTTATGTAAGTCAAAGGTGTTGAAACTTGAAAATATCAAGCACCTACCTATTCTTCACATTAAGTGACTAGACATGAAAGCAGACAAATCTTCTTTCAGTATCTATTACTCGGTCATCATGTTCCACACTTACTTAGTGGAAGCCTCCCTCTTACACATTTGCATCACATGTAAATATCCAAGTGGGAACTTGCTGGGGATTACCACCAATCACAAACATACACAAACATGCAATCAATACAACTCATGGCTGCAGTGTTTACAGCTATCATTCTAAGCAAGCACCATATGAAGCTAATCCTTCTGCCCTGTAACACAACATTCAATGTGATAACCATCATGAATATGACCACATAGAGATGATCTTGCAATCAGCTTGGGGTGAAAGCTATATGACCATAACCTACTACAAATGGCCAGTTGTTGAAATGCCCATTTTAGGGGAACTTAACTCAGTGTTTATGTGCAAATTGCTCTGACTGATAAAAATAGATGGAAGGGGTAAACACTTTTTTAAATATTATTGGTTAGGTTTAAAATAGGATTTGGGGTTACTTTACACTTGAATAGACTTCCTTCAGATTTACTATCAACTCTTTGCATGTAACTTATAAGAATGTAGAAAAGGCTTTGGTGTGATGCACCTTTTCATACATTTAAATGATACTTGATGCCTGTCACATGTAGTTCCTGGGACTTGATTTTCAACAAGCTGCTCTGTGTTATGCTTACCCTTATTTGGGATGCTGTGGTCTTGGTTATGGTTACATTACAACAAATGCTATCATGACTTGGGATAGCTAGGGCAGTTTTGAACGCAGTACCAACTGTCTGTGGAAAAGTATTTCCCATATTTATACATTCATTGCGGTTTTGATTAACATTCCATGTAGATTTGGCTTGGGTCATTTGCTATGTACTTGGTAGGCTGAAGGTGTTATAAGAAAGATTTTGTCCACTGGCTGAAGCCTTTTCTTGCACCGTTGTTTCTAAGTTTTGCTGTGAAAAGTAAGTTCAGTATGTTCTGTAAAACTTGACATATCCAAGCAAACGTTGTAAAACATTAGCATTCTTTCATCACCATCATCATGCAGTTTAACGTCTATCTTGCCTCTTTACAGGTGGTTGGACTTTGAGGAAGTAGTTTTTGTTGGGTTATAGTATTCCATTAGCATGTTGTAGGATGTGTACTTTAATGCAGAGATGAAATCAGTAGAATAAAACTGTCCTGTGCTGCCAAGAGGTGATGTATTACTATCGTGGTTGTTTTTAATAAGGGATACAGGGAGCGGTTTAGTAAAGTTAGACAATATCGTTCATTCTTTAATATGATTCACTTATGATTCACACTACATTCCAAAAACTAATAAGTGGATGGAGAAAACAACTCACCAATGAAACATCAAAAATGTGGCTTTGTTGCTTATGAAATTACTTGCTTTTGAATGCTGAAAATTTTGTCTTGCAACATGGTCTCCAGTTTTGCATTCCACCACTCAAAGTAAACAGAGCTTACATACACCAACCTTTCTCTGTAGATGAAATGAACTCCCTAGAAGACAAGATAAGCGATTTGGCCCATGCATACTGGAGCAAACTGATCAACCTTACAGATTTTTACATTCATAGGTAACTCTTCCAGGCTTTAAAATCTTGAAGAAACTATTGAGATATGCTTATCACAAAACCTGATAAAGGGTCAGAGGTTGTCATCCTCAAGCAGAAAGGTTACATCCACAATTTGGATAATATACTACAAGATTCAAGCAAACTCCAAAAAGTGGGCAATGCTTAAAAGAATGACACACAAAATTGAGCAGCACATACAAAAGCATTTATAAGACTTTGTCAAAAAGGGTATTTTACCCACAACATTTACTATAGGATGAGGCCTTTGGATTCACAGCATCCATAGATGTATGGTCTCCCAAAACTCACAAGAAAGGATTGCATTTCTGACCAATACTTTATATTATTGGCTCTTCACAACACAAAATGACCAGGTGTCTGTTAGAACTTTTACAACAAGTGTGTGCCCTTTATTCAGGAAACTGTATTAAGGATTCATTCACTTTTGCTAAATGCATACAAAAGTAAAATTTTGATTTTTGTGATATTTTTATGTGTTGTTTTGACATCAGTAACTTCTTTACTAATGTTCCCTTAGACAAGACAATCTAGATATGTGCTGACAGGTTGTACCTTAAAAGGATGCGTATGTCCACCATTCCCTGAAGAGGTATTGATTCAATCAATGAAGGTTGCTACACATGATGTTAAATTCAGGTTCAATAATGAGATGTACCAACAAAAGGATGGGATAAGAAAGTAGTCCCTTGGGTCCACCTTTGGATAATATCTTTGCTGGTTTCTATGAACTTCAACTCTTTCAATGTTCCCAGAAACTGGCAACTTGTTAACATTATGTACACAACTTATCTGCCATATTTGAAAATGAGTCTGATTGTGATGAATTTCTTTATAAACTTACAGTTACAGTAAAAGTTGCACCAGGCAATATATTTTACCTTTGAAAGGAAGTTAACAACTCCTTGCCATTCCTTGACATTTTGGTGGAAAAGGATGGCACTAAATTTGTGACCAGGTATTTGTGTATAGGAAACCTACATTATCTGGCCAATACATTTCTTAGACCTCTTTCAGCCCCAAAACAGGCAAGGGGAAGCTCATCCAAGCTTTGGTTCACAGTGCACTGGTGATTTGTTTAAAAGAAGAACTAAAGCTGGAAATTGATACATTAAAGCAGTTGTCCTACCCTGAAGATGTTTTTGACTTAATCATCAAAAGGCAAAATTATCTCTATTTCCCATCAAAATACCTTCTGGACCAAAAAAAATGCCCTGTGTACTGAAAGCTGCCCTGGCTTTGTCAAGTTCCACTTTGATTCCAAAACCAGATTGTAGAGGCTGCAGAGAAGTGTTTTTGGGCTGTGACCCCATGTGTACTTTATGCATTTGTAGTTTATAAAGAAAAAGTGTTCTCAACTAACCATAAAGACCTTGTGCCTTCCACAGATTGTAGCATTGTTGTTTACCCTTTTTCTTGCCAGTTTGAGGCTGGTTGTGTTGAATGCACAACTTTGAGGTTAGTTGATAGGATTGAGCAGCATGTTCTGTCCTGTAGTCATCGAGCATCAGCTCCTATAAGGAAACAACCACCACGCAATATTGTATGCAGATGACTGCTTTCCTATGATAGGTAAAGCTAGATTCGCATTTCATGTAGCCATTCTGGAATCTGCAAGAAAACCGTTGCTTTGTAGACAAAAAAGGATTTGTCTTTTCATTGGTCCTCTTCAATTGACCATTTAGGTCCAAAGACACTGATTGCTGAAAGTAACACCAATCTGGTAGTCAAAGTTTTGTATGGCTGCTTGTAAAACACAGTGAGTGTCAGACAAAAAAGCTTTTGATTACTAAAATGATTCCACTGTTTGTGCAGTTTTGTTCTTTTATGGCACCAAGAAACTTATTGTATTCATGGAAGAAATACATACAAGGCACATATTTACTTCAAAAGGAATTTTGAAATTTTAGAAGGGGCTAGGAAATTGGTTTTAATAGTAACTGGTTACGATTGAATCAAGTAACTATGTTTAAAAATAGTATATGCATGTAAAACTATATATGAAAATTTAGTAGTAGCCGAGGAGTCCACAGTTGCAGTGGCCTTAGAGGGGGTTCAAAGCCTTGGCACTATAAACATTCTTGCTATACCCATTTTTAACACCCTTTTAAGAGTCATAATAAGTGATTGTTGTACTCAATCTTGCATTAATGGTGCCTGTGATGTCCCAATGTCTAGTTTAAACCAATTCATGCTTTTTGGGGAGGGAAGCCCTTTCTCCAATGCATATATCCATATGTGTTACAAAGGTGAATTTTCCGTAATTTGTTGTTTGTTTTTGGGGAGATCTATTCTGGTTCCCAACCCTCTTGCTCTCCCTGTGAATTACATAATATTAAGACACCATTGTGAGATTCTGAAGGAGAATCTAAGGCTAGGCTTGATTAGCCTCTCCAAAGCAACAACATGACTTCTATCTAATAATTTGTGAAGGATATCCCTCAATAATAGTTCCAACACCATTTGTGTGTAAAAATACAGCATGTTGGAGTGGTTTTTTAAAAATGAGAGCTACTCTTGATAATTTAGTCAATAACCCAAGAAAGGTTTGGATAGTGTCTTGCATAAGGTGGAGGCTGTGAAGAAGGAACATCAGATTTTGTGTTGTTGGAGAATTCTTTTGTTGGCTTCCCTTGTGTTTTGATGTAAGAAAAGGCGTATGTGCTTGATGGGCTCAGTATCTTGCTACTGGTTTGGTTTCTTCTTTCATCTTAAGACTGCTTTGATGTCCTTTGGGCTATATCTGTTGGCTGCAAAGATGCATGGTCGTTTTCTTGAGGAGCTGTCGTCATTAAGGCTCCTTGGCATTTCTTTTCGTTCAAGGCTAGAATGGGGTCCTTACCTGACTAACATAGCTGAGTCTGTCTCAAGGAAGGTTGGGGCTCTTTTGGAGATCTATGATCTTGCTGACAGCTGACATTTTATTATATAGTTATGTATTATACATTATATATTTGTGGCCATGGGCACTGTTGAAGGGACGGGAGCTGGATGAGGAGTGGAGGAGTTTGAGAAGAACTTCAGGAGCTGTGATTGAAGGCCATGCGATGTCACAATGTGGTGCCGGACATCTGATGTCAGTCACGTTGATTCTGTATAGATGACTGCACGGAAGTCTTTGTCTCAGAACAAAATTGCTTTATTTCTTCAACAATACAGAATCACGCTTGACGTAGGTACCTGTGAAAGTGAGTAGTAAATATACACTTATATAACATAACAGTTGAATATCCTCTATGAACATGCTGAGTGGCAATGCAAGTTATTCACTGTGGAAGTTGGATGTTGACATTTGCCGGCTGGACTCTGAAAAAATGGCTTGAAAGCACTATGGTGGAGAGGTTGAAGCTTGACAGTATGACGTCAGCGTGCTTGTTTTGCTGCTGAAGTTGGTTCAGCCTAGATTGTGGGAAAGTTGACTCCCTCTGGTATGCAAAGCTGTCCATAGCTATGGTCAATAAGAGTTGAGGTCTGTCCCTTTTCACTTTTGTAGCAGTGAATGATGTTGGGTTTTGTTGGGGTTTTTTTATTAAGTATATGTGTCATGGGTTTTTGTTGGCTATGGGGTTTGTTTGTAGGTTGGTTTGTTTGTTTTTGTTATTTTAGTGTGGTGTTGTCATTTTTTCCTCTTTCAAAACCAGTAGGAGTATTGATGCCTGTTTGTACAAATTTGTTGTTGCCAGTTAAAATATTTGTGAAAGTGTCATTGCCTACTTGCACCATATGTAACCAGAAATGTTTATTATTGCTTTTACTAAACTTAACTGGTCTTTTTATATAATACATGGAAGAAAGCTATCTTCTTGATTTTATGCATTATTGATCTTTGAGTAAACATTGTGTTGTCATAGGATTTGGTTTTGTTTGTATGTATAACCCAGTAGTTCCCAGTGTTTGAAGTTAATATAAAACAAAACTGGTCTTGAAGAGACCAGCAGTTGTGTAGAGTGAAATTTGGCTTCACTCCGTAACAATGATCATTTGAAAGGAAACATATCACAAAGTATGCATTTGTGGGCAAGTGATCAGGGTCATATCATTCAAACTTATGTTACCTTCAAAAACACAGGATAATCCTATTGTTCCCCTTGCGTTTTTTAATGTAACCTACAAACTTTTGGAATAGGAAATCAATAGGAAGGCCAGCAACGAGAACTTCTGAATTTTTAAAAAGTTGTATGAACCTTGAATGTTTGTTCATTTGCTAGGACTTTAACTGGTGACATAATCTGTTACATTTTTGGGAAAACATTTCTCAATTCAATCTAGTTATTTGTGCTATTGAGGCAGCGTAACAAAGCAACTCATAGTCTTCCATTTCAAGCCCTCTTCTTTTTAGATTAATGGTTAGCAACACTGTAGTGTTTTCAGTGAGAGATGGTCACCTTTACATTACATGGTTATGTAATGGTGTTTTCTCATATAGGTCAACACCACCTGTCAACCCCAAAGCAGCTTGCTGCATGATATACTTCCACAATTGATTGACTTTTAATGGTATCTACCTTACATCCACATGGAACTGGAATAGATACTCTTGGGATAAGTGTGAAAATATTATAAAGGTAGCTGATATGTTATTGCTTACTGCTATACGAAGACCAAGTGATGTGGTAAGGGAGATCCTCAGATTTGGATTTTTCAGAACATTTTTTTTCTTATGTCAGAAAGATAGGTAAAAGTCAGAAAGTTTCAAAGCTTTCATGTATTCCCAAAAGTAGTTATGCAAAAGAGGCTGTCAGGGGGTAAAAAGCCCCCTCCCATCCCACTGGTAGAATCTAGCTTGGGTATAAACTCTTCTGCTTTTTTCCATAATGAATTTTCAGTCCCGACTAATAAGGACAACCGATTTATGTATATATTTGAGATGATTATTCTCTTTTAATCATGTGTTAATTAGAAATATTTCCTTTAATGTGAACACATTCTAAGGCTAACTTGAAGGCAGAGTGATCATTTGCAGTATTATTTCATAGCATAATGCATAGTGGGAATACATTTACTTAGCGGATCTTAGGGTTTAGGTTGTAATGCAGATTCATTAGAGTGTAGCAGAGATTCCTTACAAAATATCTCTTCATTTTGTGATGGCATCACCCTTCACTGAAATAGTATCAATAGAATTTTGCTGATCATAGTAACTTTAGTTTTCATGTACTTTTTCCAGTTGATTGCGGGATGTGCTCAAAGCATACAGTGCCTGTCAATGTGTGTTTACTTTGACTCATTTATAGCGCCCATCTGACAGTGATTAAGTCAAAAATTAGTTCACAGTTATTTTTAGATTTGTTTGCTTCATTCCCCCAACTCACTCTGTTTTCCATTGCTGTGGATAAGTCCTACAAGTTTGTCTTTGTATGTATACTGAAGCCATCCATTCAATCTTTTGCCATGATTAGGGTCCCAGAAGAGAACTTCACTTGTTTCTTGGATCTTGGATCTTGGATCTTGGATCTTGCTTGTTTCTTTATAGGTGGCCAGCAAATTTGAGCCTTCATTCTGAGATTGATTTGATCACAAGAGGCAGCTGTGTATCAAGACTTTTCCTTGTCAGGTGCAATAACATAAATGGTTACCTGAGACAGCCCCAAAGCATGGGAAACAGTGTAAGGAAGCAAATAATCATCTCTTCTCCTTACACCCCTTTAATGTCAGTCAATCAATGCATTGTAATAACTATGTTACCCAGAGAGGCATGATGACTACGTGGAGGAGGGTCATAACCCAATGATAGGGAAGTTGGTTAAAACGATAGAACTTCATTATGTGGTACTATTTTCTTGTAATGACAATACAAAGAGAAACATGTCTTGTTCTGGCCTGCTTGTATTAAATTGCAACATCAAATGTGAGCTAGTAAATATTTGACATAAATGGTCAACATGTATGGCAGCTGATTCCTGGTAACACAATTTCATTTCTACATTTTCATCTTATCCTTCCAAAATGGTTGAAATGATCTGAAAGAGTTTCCTAGTGATCTAGGAAGTGAAGACTGAGCAGTTGCCTACTAGCAGTTGAACAGTTCTTGACCTGAAGCAAGTGATACAATGGCCCAAAAATAGCCTGGTTCTCATGAAACCATGACACCACCCATTAGGTTACTTTTTTACAAATACTGTCAATGCAGATATTTTAACGCAGCTAGCCAAAGGGGCCATCAATATACTAGAGGAGTCCAAAATGCAAGCTCACACTATAGTATTTTACAGTGGAGCATCTAACCTGTCTGCTGTTAAAAAGCTATGTTGTGACATAGCACAGCTTGATGACTCCATTTCACACACAACAGATACCTGTAGGGAGAAAGCCTTACGTAATCCTTGATGTATGTCACTTGCTTAAACTGACAAGAAGTGCTCTGGGTGACAAGGGAAGTTTCCACACACGAGGTGGGTCCAAGATAAAGTGGGCATATATTTCCAGCCTTTACAACTTACTGAGGAAGGATGTATTACACATAGGTTTCAAATTAGCATCAAGGCATATATTCTTCAGGAGCCACAAAATGAAAGTTAATGTTGCTGCATAAATATGAAGTCATTCAGTGTCGAGTGCACTGAATTACCTACAAGAAATTAAAGAACCTGTATTTAAAGAATGCAAAGCAACTGCAGACATTATATTGAAAGTCAATAATCTGTTTGACATACTAAATGCAAAACAAATTTTGGAAATACACAAAGCAACCTCAGACTACCACAAATATTGATGAGGAGGAAGAGATAGCAAGGGTGGCGATACAGCATCTGCTGTTTAGAGGACAGTGGTGATGGTAAAATTGTAAATGGGCCATGGAAAACATTTATCATTGGATTTGGTGTGGCTGTTAATTCAATTTTCAAGATTGCAAGGGAATTGCTATACTGTGATTCACAAACTTTTGATTATGTCCTCACATACAGATTCTCACAAGATAAGATCAAGAATTAGATGGAACAACAATCTTAATACTCTCCAGTTTAGATTGGCACAAAGGTTTCTTTTACTGAAAAACTATACCATTGATCCACCCACCTCAGCAAATTGTGTCTTGCAAGAGGATAATACAAATATTCCTGACACATCTGACTCCACTTCAATCAACCATGGCCACTTATTGTTTCCCATCCATAAATCATTTTGGTCAAATTATGTTCTATTTTGCATTTCTGGGTTTATTTTGAAGAGATTAATACAAAAGACTGATTGTTGGGAATCTTGTGCTTCATGGGAATCAGATCCTTCAAAGCAGATCTTACATTATGGAAGTCATCTGTCATATGGTGCCCTTACAAAATGCAAAGCATATGGTCACCTCATTTATCCATGTAAGTCACTATTTAACATTGTTTGCTGCACAGAAAAAGTAAAAAGGAAATGCTTAGAGCAATGGGGCAACATAGATGCTAGGCAAATACTTGCTATTCACACTGAGGTCCTGAGAAAGACAAGACCTACAGCATTTCCTGAGCTGGAGGAACATAGGTGTCATATGCATATTTTAGATGGCTATGTACGAGATGACCCCATTTTAATCCTCATTAAATCAATCGCATGTTGCAATGTTAAAATATTTTTTCACAGATTTACATGTGTATATACTGGACATATTGTAAAATGCCAGTGCCATCAAAATGTAGATGATAAGTCATTTGAGAACAATTTAGAAATTAAGACTTGTTTATTAGCACACTCGGAATAAAAGGATGTAACGTCTTCCTCTATTTTTACAGTTGAAGGGAAGTTTTGTGATA
>JAAAKL020013325.1:0-12528 GCA_010016065.2 Carybdea cf. marsupialis auct. non (Linnaeus, 1758)
AAAGTGATACATTGTGCAACGAATCAGTTTGCAAGTTCTGTTCTCAGGTGGCGCTCACACTGTATCGGATAGGTTTTTACAACGCCTTGAAAAGCACCTCGGATAGGCCTTCTGTTCACGTGCACAGTAAGTGACTCCTCAGTCATTTTCAAGTCGCGGTGCGGCGGTTTTAAAAGTGATACATTGTGCAACGAATCAGTTTGCAAGTTCTGTTCTCAGGTGGCGCTCACACTGTATCGGATAGGTTTTCGCAACGCGTTGAAAAGCACCTCGGATAGGCCTTCTGTTCACATACAAAGCAGGTCACTCCTCAATGATTTTCAAGTCGCGGTGCGGCGGTTTTAAAAGTGATACATTGTGCAACGGATTAGTTTGCAAGTGCTATTCTCACTCAGGACAAAACGAAGCGGAGCGAAGTGGAAACCTGTCCGATGCAATGTGAACATAGTCTTAGTTTGAACTGATCGACGTTGTTCAACATAAATTGACTAATTTCAAAACTGTCAGTATCAACTGAGGTCAATTCAATTTGGGCTCGATGTTCTGAACCCCATTGGTTGTATGATCAAGTGTTGATAGAAAGTGCATTTTTATCGCAGGCTTTTATTGGAAGATTTTCTTTTAACGATCGATCGATCGATCTTTGCTTGTTGAGGGGTTTGCTTAGAGAATAATCTGTCGATACGTTAAGACAGAAAGACTCATTTATAAATGCAGTTTTACGAAGCGATATCTTGGGCCCAAAATGTCTTCGAGGTTGACGTTCATGGCCGTTAGTGGTGGATTTGGAGGTAATGCGATTTCTGTTAGTGGCATAGTGGGAGACTGTCAGACTCGCAATCCGAGGGTCGTGAGTTCGAACCGACCCTGAGCTTGCCTGCCACGATCCCGGGGGTACTGTGCTTCGTCATCCTCTCTCGTGAAGTGGAAAGCTATGTTTCGAGAGATAAGACAGAAAGGGGACTACAAGCATGAATAACATGAATAGCAAGCATGAATAGATTGTCATCCTAAGAGGGAAAGAGTAACCCGTTCCTAGTTGTGGCTTCGGCCTTGAAAAGGGTGAAACAATTGAAATAAAAAGCAACAAATAACTGGAGGGTTATCTATCAGCAGAGTTGGTAGAGCATATCCCGCAAATGAGTGGGTCACGGGTTCGATTCCCGTGGTGACACATTTTCTATTTCTCTAGTATCTTTTCAACATTGATCTCCTCTTTGGACGTTATGTTGTTTCCTTTTTTAGTTTCAGTGGTGAGTTTACTGGAAGGCTGAAACGTGGCATTGTTTGACCTTTGTGCGGCTACTAATAGCTTAACGAAGTAGGAAGTGAATTTCTTGCAACTACTGTAGTCGCATTCCAGGAGTCTGCTAAGTACTGGGACTTCCCACCTGAACGAGTTTATACTCAAATATACCAGTTTTGGTACCTATCCACCAATTAACGTATGCCATATAGAATCGTAAGATGGTGCAAAGAATCGTAAGGTAGTCGATCGTTGAACTTCTTTAAAATCTAAGATTAAAGTATCTGTGAGATAACTGATTATTTTTCTTCCATTTTGATGCTGTGCGGGAAAATCCTGCGTAGATGGATATGTGACTTGAACAGTTCACAAGGGTATCCCCCGCAGCAGAAGCTCTTATAGTGATTTCCACTTCTTAGTGACCAAAAATTGTGGTTTACTGTGGTACGTAACACCCGCGTAAAGCCTATATAAATAATATAACCCATACGCAACCTTGGGTGCTTCCTACGGACTGAGAAATCTCAATACAATACGGCTTCTCTAGCTGCAAATTTACTCCGCTTAATAGGCAAAGGACAATTTTCAACACAAACAGTCAAGTGATAGTACTCAATTCCAATTTTTTATTTCTCATTCAGTCTCCGTACCGAGGCTTTTCAGCGACGTCATCAAGGGTGTCAAATTCTGTCGCCATGTTGGTGGTACTCAAGATAAATAATTGTAAATGTTTCAATGTGAGTTTCTACGTTTCCTTTTAAACGTCTGTAGATCTCCCGACGTTTAAAGTTAGCAAGCAAAATAATTTGATTCAACGTGTAGATAAAAGTTTTGGAGATGATACGCAGCTAAAGTAGAAGGAGCAGAGCCCCCGTGAAACGCAGTTATTATGTACAAAATCTCTGCAGAGGAATATGATTCCTCTTTTGATTGGGAGCACAGAGAATTCATATCTCAATATGAAATGTGTTATTTGTTTTATTCTAGTATAAATTTGTTTGCTCTGGTTCGATTTTAAGTGTCACATTAAATACCCTACAAGTCATAGAGTTTGCACCTTAATTTTTTATTCGTTAAAATGTTGCACTTTAAGAATCGTAGCAATGTTTCTCAAAGGGGGTGAGGTTACGCCATAGTCGTTCAAGGAACAAAGTCTACAGAGTAGATATATACGTGACACAACCTTTCGCAAAAATTGGGGGGAATTGGATCTTGCCCCGTGTTGCTACGGCCCTGCATTCTCATACTGCACTTTTTCAGTGTTTACCACAGGTTATCCACTATATAACGTTGAGCTACCTTCGTGCTGCCGTGAAGTCCCTACCGCCATGTCGCGAACTGCTGTTGCAGCTTCCAAAACAATGTTTCTTAACCATATCTCGTTCTCCAGTGATAAAACAATGCATTCAAATGTTAGGTAGATGTATGACTTTTCATCGAAGAAATGGACGCTTTGCCCGGCCCTTCTGTACACAGATTACGTCGTCGTTATTTTTAGAAACCAGACGAAACCAGACGTCTTATTAAATAGTGCTGTGCGCCTTTTTAAAAGTCCATATACTGAACAAACAGAAGGGTTTCAAAGCCCGTAGCTATGGATACGCTCAAAATGGCCGACACCTTGTTGACGACGTCACGTGAGAAGCCTCTGTTGCAGCCTCCAAAGGACCGTACTTGATTACTTTCGCGCTCATGTTGTTAGTTTGCATCCTTTCTTTATCTTGGCTTCCCAATAGTTGTGGAGATACAGGTTGATGTAGCTTGCCGTGGGAAAGTTAAATGCTTTGACCAAAGTAAACGGCACTCGGACCAAGCTGCCAGGGTTCGCTTGCAGCAACATAGGTTTTTGCTTCATGGCCTTGGTGTGCCATTAACTCCTGCCCTGCGGAGCGGTTGGGTTATGTAAAATTAAGAAATAATATTTTGGAACGACACATAAAACTGTATTACAAAATATCTTTTAAATTGTTTATTTTATGATTTAGGGCAATTTTGAATCAAAGAAGTCATTTAAGACAGCAGTTTCCCTTCAAGTGTGTCAGGTTTTGTGGATATTTAATTGTAAAAATCCCAGTGTCTTCTAACTGAATGATACCGTTAGTGTGACATTAACGCTGGGTCTTTGGAAATATTTGTTCTCTAAAGTAGTTTTTTAAAGGAGAAAATCTTTTTCTAGCTTTACCTTTTTGGCTGAAAATAAGCAAGAGTGACATCAAATGATCTTGCGATCGTGATGAAATATCTTGAATCTACATCAGAAAGTGGGCTGCTGAATGTCTTCTTGTTTGCAGACGCTGATTCTTTAAATTTCTTAAAATCAAAGACACAACCCTCAAGAATAGTAGACGGTAGAATCGATTCCGTACCATTACCCTCCTTCAGACAATCTCACTCTGATTTGCAACCAAAACATTTACCGCACACATTCTCTAATAGGAACTTTACTGAGATTTGAACCAATCAAATATTGATACTTAATTAATCCTACAACATTACCTTTTACCATACCTCAGCGGCGAAAATCAAACAGGCGATAATGAATTCTCGTAATCTCTTTTCGAAGTAGAGGTTGATACATACAATAGCCTCTACGAGGAACTTTCGGATTTTCGAATTACAGAATCTTCCGCGTGACCCTCAAACTGATTGAACTGCACAAAGTAGCGGAAAGCTTAACTTAAATGCTTTTGCGTTTGACACTCCTCAGGGTATAAAATCGTCAGAATGGAATACGAAAATGAAGGGATGAAACTAACGGCAAACTGTGTTTTCAAAACAGCCAATCAATACTCAGACTGCCAGATTGGTGTTGTCTTGACCAATCAGTGCCCTTGGAGCTGGGTCGTTGACCGAAAGGGCCCAGTGAAAATTTTTTCTGCCTGCAAAGTGACTGTTAATGCCGTGGACATTACCACGTTCATGAGAGGTTTTCATGTAAGAAGATATGGTTAAGATACGGAGCTTCTCATCAGACAAAAATTATGAAAGTCGATGTCATTTTAAGCACTGAAACGTACCAACGTTTGTAAAACATTTGAGTTTCAAATCAGGAAACATGAAAATGTAAGTGCGTGGTACAGTGGCTTCCTGTTACAATCATGGAAGCAGCTGTGTATGATGATCAGTGCATGCAACACACGTCTCTCAGGAGACGTTGAAGGTGCGTAGCCACAATCTCTCCTGTCATTGATGACTCCGGAATGGAACAACAAGCCTTCTAGCGAGCGCCACTTGGTTCAGTTTTTGGCACTTCAGTTTTTGAGACCTCATGTGTAACGCATCACAAGCGAGCTGAAACGTTTTTGAGTGTATACTCTCCTGGCGGGGGGAGGGGGAGGGGGTTACAACCTAGACATTTGGCATCGAGAAAAAATTCATTATTCCAAGGTTCCTTTCCTGGCAATTGCGTATGGGTTGATGTTGTTAGTCTTATCTTGCCTTTACACTTAATTATTTCACAACCTTGCATCGTTCGAGCGACAGGTTTTGTTTTGCTCGTAAGCCAGAACTTTTCCATGCATATAGTTAGATCTACATCGAAATTAAATCTACGGAAATGTACAGGTTAATATAGGGATGGTTTTTGACTGGGATGATTGAGTAATTGTTAATGCGTTTGATAGAATTCACCCAAAAATATTTGTAATCGATTATTCTGACGTATGTGTACTCATTCGGATTTTCTAGCATGTTCATACGATATCGGATCAGCCATGAATATCCGGAGCAATGTTCATTATATTTTCATACGAGCTGTACTGAAAAGGAATATTGAAAAGTGAACAATACATATCTATGACCGACTTTAATATTGGAACTAAGTTCGATCATACATAGAGAGTATGGCAAAATAGTGACGGTTTCCTCCGCCCTAGCTGTTTTGGATAGGAAACAAACTGGTCCATTTTTGTTCGAGACCCAAACGTGTACGAACAACATATGCAAGCCAGTTGGAGTCGATCATGAACCATTTAAACATAATGTTGTTCCTAACTTCTTCATGCTTTATGCTTAACAGGTGACTGAGACCAGACATGAAGAAACTTACAGGTTGAAGGCAAAATATGGGTTACCTGATATATCAAGAAAGGGTGATATTAATTCTTTGAAACTGATGAATAAGTGCATGAAAAGTGAAGAGAGAATTGGCCAGTAGGCCTGTTATTAGAAATGGTAACATCAAACTTGACCTGATGCTGTAACTTATGTTGGCTACTGATGACTTGTATCTAGTGACGAATTTGTCTTCGTTTATCGATATAAAAGCCTACGTAGCATGCTAAAGATGCTGTTTTCATGATAGGTAGATGATGAATAGTCACATGCTACTGACTAGTGGATAGAAAAGGGCATGGTGTAGACGATTTTGCAAAAAATTGATCGCCCTGCCAGGTATGCTGTTCGAGATTCAAAAGTAGGATAAAAATACCCCACAGCAGCTATACGCGATAACTGTTTGCACATTTGAGTCTTACAGCTCCTCCGTGGGCTAGGGTAGGCCCCTATGGTATCCACCCCCGTTCCTTCTAAACGGTAGTTCTAGAGTGGTAGCGTATTTTCGAATTTCCCTTCCAATGCCGTACGACGTGGTTTTTTGACCTTGCCTGTAGAAGCTTTACTAGACTAAAGGAGGCCTGCTAGGAAACAGTAAAGAGACAGTCCTTAAAACATGCCAGAGCTTGGACATATGAAAGTTGGAAGAATTTATCAGGAAAGCAGATTTTGGTTATTTGTGTAAAAACCAAAAATTGGAGTACTGCGGTAAGTATTCGTAAGTGATTAAGGAGAAGCGCTAGTGCCATATAAATTCATTTGCAATATTTGATATGATGTTCCTTTTTTCCTGATAGGTGTAGCGTCGACACCTTACGAAGACATGGATGAGCTGAATAAATCCCATCTCAAACGACGAAAGTATGCTAAGAGTGGGGTACATAATTTCGGAGTACTCAAATACAGCAGGAGCCACATCTCCACTAAATGTGTTCTTCAGATCGACTTTCAAGAGCAAGTATTCTGTCTCATCGTTCGAGGAACAACACAAGAGCAGCGTGATTTCATGGATTTAAAAGGTGTTGATAGTGAAGATGGATCTACAAGACTGTCTATTTTCTTATTTGATGCTACTGAACTTGATCTCGATGTTGGATCATTAGAAGAGAAAAACAAAGTAGTTAGACTTTTTAATGTTATCTTGGAGGGGAATAGTGACAGTGGTGTTGAACTTCCAGGTGACGAGGCTAGTGCAGAAGAGATAAGAGAAAAGGAATCACGAGTTATTAAAGAGGCGGTTCTTGAGAAGCGGGGGCATAGTGCAGCTTTCCTTGTTTGGGCCAAACGATATGTAAAGGTGAAGCATGGTGAGCTGTCGTATTTCAAAACTGGGGAGGAGAAAAATCAGGATGCAGCCCTTTCGTTGATTCAGCTCAAACACGGATTGACGTTAGTTAAGAAGTTGGACCATAATGGCTTTTTAGTCATTACTGATAAGAAAGAGTATAGCTTCCGCATACCAAGCAATGTATCGAAATTGCAATCAGAGATTGAGAAGGAGCGTGATGACTGGATCATAGCTGTGCAGGAAGGAGCCCGTCCCTCTAGAATACAGCCGGCTGTAGACACCGGGGTTGAACTAACTGACAAGGAAATACATGAGACTTCAATAAAACAAGAAAAGTACTTACGGTCTGTAGTCAGTACACTTCAGGAGGAGCTAGAACAACTGGGGTCTATACTGACCATTATTGACGCGCCAATGAAAGCATCTATACAGGTAAAAAGGGTCAGAGAAGTTGTGCGAAGCCTTGATCAGGAGGTCAGGACAGGATTGCTCTCCTGGAATATAAAGGCAAGGGCTCAATCGCTACAGAAAAACCTCACACTTGGCCATGATAACGAGAGAAAATTGTCGGTGCCTGTGGCTCAAGAAAGTTCTCAACCTGATAAGAGCGACAGTAAACAATTGGAAAGTGGTGACAAACAAAGAAATTACCCGTATACTTACACGGATACTTTTCTTAACCAAACGAAACCAGCATCTATACCAACGAGTTCCAGTCCGTTGAATGGTGAAGCGCGGTCGCCAACGAGTAAGTCTCACTACCTTGAAACCTGGCATCCTCAGCGTGTGGAAGGTGCATCCAGTACAAGAGATCGGAGTAAAAGTGATAAGGAGGTCACAACCATCGAATATGTTGAAAAAGGAGCAATAGTTACTATGGGGAAAGTTAGCAATGAAATTTCAAGTAATGAACCAGCCAAGACTGGGACTTTATCGAGTTTTCTTCCATTAGATGAGGCGGGCGGAGTAAAAGGCATGTACGCCCAGGTAAACAAAGACCGTGGTGGGAACGCAGTCGGATCCCAAGACGCTGTGGAGATTAATCAAGAAGGCGAGGATGCCCATAAGTCAGTGTCGGAGGAATGTCCACCGCCACTTCCACCTCGTAAAGCAAGTGCTGACAGCAGTGGGGGGATAATCGATACACCTTCCGAGAAGAACGAATCAGCCAAGGTTGATCAAATCGAGAGCACTGGCACGTCACAATCCGATATCGCTAATACGCCATCCACTGAAGGGTCGCCACCTAAACTGTTAGTGCCAAGCCCACCTCCGTTGTCTCCAGGTATGCCACCTCCACCGCCTCCGCCTGGTGGTGCAAGCAATCTCCCTCCAAAACCGTCTGCTCAACCAAATGTCAAGCTGAAGCAGTGGTTTTGGATGAAAATACCAGATCTGCTCGTGCCTGGTTCCATATGGCTTGATGCGGAGGATAAACTTGATGCTTTCGACTTGGGATATTTAGAGTCCCTGTTCGAAGTGGAGGGCCCTAAGAAGAAAATAGATGTAACACCGCAGGCAGCACCAGTGGCATCCCCAAAGACATTACTTGATTCCAAAAAAGCGCAAAATTTGGGGATATTTTTGAGCGGATTTAAAATCAAAGGGGAGGACGTAGAGCGAAAGTTAAACATATTAAACGAGGAACAAGGCCTGACAATAGAGCAGATTATTTCTCTTAAAAGGTTTCAGCCAACAACTGAGGAGGCGGATGTTTACAGAAATTTTAAGGGAAATAAAGATGACCTATCATCCGTTGACCAGTTCATGATAAAAATGTGTGATATTCCGAATTTGAGTGGAAGGCTACACCTGTTGCTTACTATCCTGGAATTTCCGACCCTGTACGAAGAGATAGCCCCAGTCGTGGACGGGCTTTTAGAAGCCTACAGGAATCTAAAGAAAAGTCAAGCTTTTGTTCGTCTTCTAGAATACGTCTTGGCCATCGGTAATTATATTAATGCAGGGTCAAATCGGGGGGGAGCGTATGGATTTAAATTAACTTCGCTGGCGAAGCTAGTTGATGTTCGTAGTACTGATAAGAAGCATCATCTCCTGCAATACATCGTAGAACAACTTTATAAGAAGGATTTAGAGGCTGTTTGCTGCTACCAAGAAGTACCAGCACTCTTGAAGCCCGTTGATATCTCGATCAAGGGCCTGGAAGGTGAAATTGATGTCATGAAGAAAGATCTGATAAAAGTGAAGAACATCGTAGAGCGAATGAAGGGGAAAGAACTTACAAATAAGGAAGGAGATGAAAGCTTTGTACGAGAAACAGAGGAATTTAGAGACACTTACCAGGAGAAATTAGAGGAACTGGAAAAAAACTGCAATGAAATAAAGGAGCTCGCTTTGTATCTAAAAACCAAGTTTGGGGAACCGTCCAGTAATTATCAGGAATGGTTAAATGCCATTTGCGAATTCTTTAAACACTTAGAGCGGGCTGTCGATGAACAACAACAGAAAAAACGCAGATCGATTGCGCTATCCCAAAATGAAAGCGGAGGAAACAGCAAAGACGTGGATGACAGTGAAAAGAGCCTAGATATGAACAGCGCTTTGAGCAGGTCACCGGGAAAAAAGTCGATAAAGCACTTCTTGCAGAAGGGAATCCAGAGTGAACAAGAAGGAGCTATTAAAGGCGTTCATGGTGGGTTCAGACTACCCAAAGTTGACGCAGTCAAAAACACCTCAGCGTTTCAGCCAAAGTTGGTAAGTGGTGAACGAAATGAGTTGAAGATACATGATTTTGAATCCTCCAATGGAAACTCAAATTCCGTCAGATCTGGATTCATGGAGAAAAGAAGCAGTGGGAAGAATAAAGGTTCAAAGTGGGAGAAACGATATTTCGAAATCTCAGAGAATGGTTACCTGTATCACTATAAGAAGCAGGGTGGAAAATGTTCAGATTCAACGTACCTCCGTGGTTGCACCATAACAAAAAGCGAGGATGGCGAATTTATTATTACTATCGAGTCAGAGGAAAAACCATTTCAGTTAAAGGCTTCCAACGAGTTAGAGGCAATCGACTGGTTTAAGACACTGAGTATGCATTCGTCGAGGTGACCTCGAGCTTGTCATAGTTCTTAATAGTGGTTCAACTGCTGTGCATGTGCTAAGAACATTCTTTGGCTTCTCATGTAGGAGTAGATTACAGGGTTGTAGAAATCATCATTATTCGATTTTCCGATCAAGTTGAAGTCCATGTTGTGTTTCTGCAGTAATTAGCTATCGACACTTATTTTCTTGTATTTTCCACTTTGCGGGAAATGAGTCGTTGTAACTATAGACAGGGTACCAAGAGTAGACCGGAAGAAAGTTACGTTGGTGGAGAGTAAACAACGTGGAGTAATAGTAGTGATGAACACTCAGAAGGTTTTTGTTATTCCGCATCTAGTAGCGTCTTTGTAGCTTAGAAGTAGAAGGTCGAATTATTCTATATTTTATTTACCCTTTGATGTCTAGTTATCGAGTAACTGCTTCCTGCTAAGTGCCTAATTTCTCTACCCTACTTAACTCACCCTCCGGTGTATTAATTTGTGAAAACGTTTCAGCTGTCCTTCGCTTGTTCGGTACCAAAGAACTTTTTGTTGGTATTCGCTTTAAATTTGGCCCTCTTGTTCCTATCATTCAGTTTAAAAGAGAGCTAAGTTAGCCTTCAAATTTTGCTTTATCAACGCTCCACTGTAATGGCCGTCATTTGCCACTTTCTTTTAGTTGATAGAATTGATGAAAGTCATTGATACTCCGGTTCGGAAGACTTCCATTTTTGCACAAATGATCTAATTCGTTGCAAAGCGTAAAAGACACAGTTTTCAACGGATAACAGTCAAACGTCACTGCTGACAGGCAACGTAGAAATCCATTGATCGGAACGTGGGAATGGTAGATGTATCAAATATGGGTAGATCCAGTTGGTAGTCCTATAAAGTTTATTCTTCCACTTGTGAAGCTGCACTATTTACATTTTACACAAATTTTTTGCAAGTCAGTTCTTTGGCAGGGGATAGTAATTGATCGAAATGTAGCTATGTTACCCAAATCGAATGTGAACAATATAATCTGACACTGATGGCCTTAGGTTGGTGATTTTATGAGCCATCTTGTTTCTACGCGACATGCTCGTCAAGGAATTACTATGGTTCAATAAGAAAATTCTCTTTTTTTTTTGTCTTGATGTAACACCCTTTATCGTAGTACTAACGTTATAAGAATGGTCTGTGTAACCAGCGATGTCTCAATTTGAGATGTAAAATTCGACATGGATAAACATTGCTTTGGGTCTGGAAATGAATGCCTAGTTATAACTAAGACACAGTTCGTTTGAAAGTGACCATGGCTGCTGAAATGGTCTACATTTACCTCATTTTTGAGGTGTTACGGTTTGGGGTCAACAGTTATCAATATAAGTATCATAGGTTCTAAAAGCCGCCTTTTTAATGCTAAAACTGAAAATAAACGATGAAAGTGTATTATTTTGATCCGTTTCAGAAGCATACTGTTAAGGAGTAGGTATGAGTGAAATTACGCCTGGTAATCATAGGGAAATCAGCTGCGGGATTGCTGAGATTTTCTTGATACGTACTATGAGTATTTAGCTCAAGATATTGTCAAGTTATAGACACATTTGCCTTCGTTGGCACCTTGCAATACCTTGCTAATGGTAATTTCTTCTGTAAGTAGTCTGATCCCATGTGGTCGTTATTGTGTAGCACATCATCAAGGCTTCACGATCCAAAAGATAGGAAAGGTGTATTTTGCGGTGTTAGAAGAGTGTAAAGTGAAAAGTATAAGAAATTGGGCATGGGGGAGGGAGATTGGAGAAGGGTTTTTTTTATTGCGTATTGAACTTATGCATTTGGACCCCAAATTTGGTCGACATAAAATGGGTCAGGTCAGTAGGAAAGATTTTATTGCAGTACAACCAAGGTGCCCGAAGGTTATTTTTATATATGAGAAGTGTTGTACACTTAAAAATTGCAGATTGAAGTACAGCTGATGCTGAATATGGAGTCGTTTGCGGTCAAAACCCTATTTAAGCGAGGTTGCCTTATTATAGCGTAAGCAAACTGAGTAAATCAGGGTCAAAGTACAATACCTCTTTACCTTTAGTTAATTTACAGGTGTTACTATGGTTGTTTTTTGAATCGTGTTACTCGTGGGTTTTGAATACATTTTCTTCCGCCTCCCCTCTTATTTTTCTCAAAATTTTCGAACAGAAATTTCTTATTATAACCTCATCACTTATCAGTTTTAGGAAAATTTTCTTACCTAATTTTTGTAGAAACCGTTTATGGGAAGTTTTTTAAAGATATTTACAGCTTCCAATCTTTAAGAAGGAAATTTCCTGGCCTCTTCATTTTGATGTTTGAGTAGCTATAATGCCGATTCCTATATAATGCGTTAAAAAGTACCTTTTTGTCTCACCCCACCTCTTCCCTACATTACATTTTTGTTCATTATTTAAACTCCTACTAACCCAAGTTCCGGCTTATTCGAGACTCAAAGAGTATTTAATTCAACACTAGATAAAAATATCAACAAAGGGTCTTTGATTGGATGATTGCCAGGACCTTGCTATTTTTACCTTCTGACATTTTGACCCCTGCAGGTCAAAAACAGGTAATCCTTTTATATATTTGCATCACCGATCTGCTTTTTGTAGTCAGCGTTCCTGAGTATGTTAGTAGTACAAAGAATTAGATGTACAGTTACCCTGGTGGTGTTTTTTTTGTGTTTGTCATTCTAGAGCTTCACATTTTCTTCAAGTGTACCTCCAGTGGTCAGAAATTTTTTAGTACTCTGTTTTTTTGTACTCACCTAAATAGGCTCCTTTATTCCTCCTTCTTCCTATATCCTTTTTGCCGTACGTTGAGTATACATCACGTAAAACCCTGTAAAAGAGCTCAAAACTGCATTGCTGGTTACCAACATGTTT
>JAAAKL020013326.1:0-12528 GCA_010016065.2 Carybdea cf. marsupialis auct. non (Linnaeus, 1758)
CTCAAAACACAATCGTCCACAAACATCCTACAATCTCTGAAGATAACGCTAATCGCGACATTATTTATCTGTTACATTTAGCATTTCACCGTCACGTGCAATCATCATAACTCGACATTCTCTATCTATTTGCACTATCAAAAATATTTACAAAAGGAAACGATCATACTTATATCAATGCGACATTATAGTGATTCATATAACAAGGAATTCATTTTACATACTACTCAGGATCACGTGTCTTCGTAAGGCACATACGCAGAAAGATTCCCCTGAACATGCTATTTCCAGTCAGATCATGCAATATTAAACCCTAGCTGGCAATGAATTAGAATTTGAAACAAGGCAAGACTTACCTGTAAGTCAGTCATCGCGAAACACCTATTGTTAAATAGGGATTGTGTCAATAGGTTTTCTAACGAACAATTCCCTGTCGTTAAACAAACCAGGTATAGTTATCATCCAAGGGCTCTGGAAGCAATATACATAAAAATCACGAAACAAAATCTTTGGTGCCAAAAGGTCTTCGTTTTAGACGTCTGCCTGTTTTAGTCATGTTTTCGTTTATGTTCCTACTGGCACGTCTTGCTTATTTAACAAGTTCAAGCGGTGCTTATTTTACTTGAGAAACTGCAAACTAAATAATACGTGCAAGTCATCAAATAAATCTTCAACTTCTCTTCTGAATAGAAAGATAAATCTTCATTGACCAACAGAATTTAGGTGTGAACGTATGCCATAATTGGTATAACTCTTCAAATATGTGCAACAGTTGGCAGTCATGGGGCATCTAATAGAATTTTTTATGTCTTACATGAGTTGTTGATGCTTGATTGATAATAGTAACTGTTTCTTTTACAACAGTTTATATTATGGAATTCGTCGAAGCGATCTGATAAATCTGTACCAAACACCTATTTGGTGAAATGCAAAAGCGGATTTGCAAATAGATATTTTAAGAATTGTTTCTTGATTGATCAACTTGACATTTTCCACGCATTCGTATTCCGATTCATCATTCAAAGACTCTTTCTACCCATACTTTGGGCCAGAACGACCCCGGTGGCAATAAATATCTTTATATAATGCTCTGGTAGCAAGATCACTAGAAATCTGTAAAGTGTTCTTCTTCGGAAAATACTGACTCTTTGCGTATGCTGACTTAAACCATTGAAACCATGTTTCTAATTGCGGAGATCCAAATTTACAGGTAAACTAATCAAGTTTTGAATGTCGTAATTTTTGAAATAGTTGTTGGAATAAAGTATTTATGTCACTTGTTCGAAGATCCGGATTTTTTAATAAACATTACAATGATTGGAAAATTTTTTTTCTCCTGCAGTACGTTTACCTTGCAAGCTGTAACAACGTATTAATTTTGCCTGTCGTGTCGCGTGATCATCGATGTAAACTGCCGGTTTCGAAATTCATTTACTCCATGAGTATCAGTACGCCGTTTTTTTGATTTATGATTTTATTGGCCTGTAAGGATGACTATGATTTAAGTTGAGTGTTACACAGTAGATTTCCAACTATTTCGCTATAGCCTTGAAGTTACTTGCTGGAAATATCTTCAAATTTTGTAAAAACCTCCCTGATAAAAGCAATTCTTCAGTTTGCCTGCCTTTCCCACGGTACATCAGAATTAGCAAGACTCTCATAGATACTACAACCATTTTACTCCTGCAATTTTCTAAGTTTAAAATAAGAACAATTGTCACTGTCAGACAGTGTCATAATGGTCCAGTAGTGCTGGTGTTACATTACAAATTGATCAAATGTGGCTGAATACGGGTTGGTTTACCCAGCCTTCCATCTATACGAAACTGGTGAAATGAGAACCATTATTGTTGAGGGAACCTGTCACCATTTGACGAAGGATTGGAGAGTTACCTATCCCTACCACAGATGTGATAGCAGCTCATGAATCAAGAGAATTCATGTTGCCTTTAATTATTATAAATATACAGATGGCAGATATTTATAATTTCGTGAGTCGCAGGCTTTTTCTGAGCTACGTTTCAAGAGATACTTTTCCCATCACCAGACTAATGGATTTGCTGATTTACATTGTTTGACTGCGGACCTCGGAGAAAGTAGGGATTAAACTTGTTGGAGAAGTGGAACTATGCCGATTTTATGCTTCTTTTGTTTTCTTTGATGTATCTGGGAACCATATGTGTGGGACATTGTAAGATGTGTTGATGACGTAGTTATGGCAGTGTAAGTGTTGAATCTTCCTAGAAAGAGCAAAAATGTCCGCTAGTGAGTACGATTCTTTCTTTGGTTTACCTTTCATGTAGACCAATTTTTCATCGGTGGCCGTCGGCATCCAGCTTCACGCCCTTTTTGAGACCAGCATATTTGTGATGGACCCGGAAAAAACTGCTATACTATACTAGAGAAATACAAACTATGCCAGAACTGGATTTCAAACTATTGACCTATGCATACTCAGCGTGTGCTCTATCAACCGAATTACGTGACCCATCATAACATTTCGTTAATGGCGCCATAATCGCCGAAGATCTAAGAACATCTGTCAGGTTTGATGTTGATATATAACACGCAATGTATAATACAGTGGAAGAAGGCGAGAACTGAAAGCATTGCGATAAAACACATTGTTGTACGGTACATTTGAAGCCATCATAACTGATTTGAAATCCGGGATGCAATAGTGACGAAATTTTGTTGAAGGGCCTAGTTCTACTTCCAACACCAGTCACTGGGCCAGCTACTTGACTTCTCTATTGATTTTCTGATACAAAATCTGTTACTATATAGTGCTGTACAGCAAGGGTGACCAAACGACTGCATTTTCCATTGTATATTCATGGGAACAAGTTCATTCAGTTAGACTTTTCAACTAAAAGCAAGCTTCATTTTCTCACACGCTACACGATTTGACGTAACGACACATTAGTTTATAGCCCTTTCGAACAACTGAATTTTGGTATGACGACATGTCGAGTCTTGAATCAAGTCGTTTAGACAGGATATTCCATTCTATACACATTTACCTCAAATATATTGCGTGCCACTTGTGCCATAGATAAGAACTATTATGACGGAGCTGTATCTGTCATATTAAAATAATGTATGCTCCTAGATGGCGCATTGTTTGGTCTACATAATGATGATGATATTAGTTTTGTTTGAAATTTCGATTTATTTATTTATTATCTACCAGCCATTACAATTTCAGTACAATAGAATAATAGTAATGATAAATTAGTGTGAATAGTCAACTTTTATCCATTGGGTCCCTAGGTTGAGGATAGAGTAACGGCCTTTACACGTTGAGGTTAGCTGCGAAGATCTTGATTAAGTGGTACAAGACACAAATCACGCGTTGCCTTTTGGCAAGACATTGCACCCATTGGCCAACCCTTCCTAGAGTCAAATCTGAATTATTTGAGTTAGGGGAACGCAGCAGCCATGTTGAGCAGTCCTCTTATGAGGAGGAAAACTAAATGTAAAAGCAAGGGTAGATGAAGCCCTTAGACTTTAGAACAAAATACTAGTCGGCGGTATCTTTAAAACATACCTCATTTCATCATCACCATCTTGAGTCCTCGGCCGAGACAGGTAGTTTGCCTGAGGCTTGTGCATAATGCCTTGTGAAATGGATGCGTCTCTTTCAGAATATGCTAGATATTATTGCTAGGTCACGATAGATGGTCTCTATAGTTTGGATGTGCTTCGCAAGAAAGATTTTGTACGTTTTTTAAAACACGAGTATAACATCCATTTAGACGCCTCTGTTGTGTGGCAGAGTGTCCATGTTTCTGAACTGTGGAGTAAAATAGGTTTTATTGTGACTCGAAAGATTCCTATTTTTATAAGACAACCCAGATTCGATTTCTAGATCTTATCCTTTTTGTTGCAGGCTGTCCATGCCATGCTCTCTTGAGTGTTGAAATCTTTTTAGAGTTCTCTTTTTATTTAGGAAAGTCATCTTTCGAAATTGAAAATAACGGCGTTAACGGGGCTTGAGCTGTTGGTTAAGGTTTACACCTTGTATGTGATGAATGGAGGAGCAGCGTCGGCCTTACCCTTATCAATTGGCTGCCTAACTTAAAGACAAGCAAGTTAATTGGGTGAAAGGGCAGCTCAAATTGATGGTATATCGCTATTTAAGAAGCAAGACACAAAGAAAAAGAGCTTAGAAAGAGAAAAATAAGTGTTAAAGATAGTTGTTTTTTTTAAAGTAACAGAACAACAACTTTTAGGACGGTTGTTGAGCATAAAACTAAGAGTTAAAAAAAGAGAAGTTGGTGACTTAGAGACATTACGTAAGGAATTAGCCAAGGAATAAAGGGAGAACGCTGCTGATGATAGAGTAAGGAGAAAATTGAGTTTTGATAATATAGTTGAAGAACTTTATGAGGCAAAAAATATTGGTTGATGAATCAAAGGAGAAGTGATCTTAGGAATTTTGGAAGCAGAAAATCTGACGTCGATTGATGCGAACAGAGTGGAAGCGTTTACAAGGGAGACGAGCGATGTATTTAATTATGTAATAATAGAAAAAAAACTAACGAAACAAATGAATATATATTATATAAATATTACATTTATGTTTATATATATAGTATATACTGATACTTGCATATGCTCATGTTTAGGCATAAACATTAAAAATAAAGAAAGGCAAGATGAAAGATAGCAAAGATTATTGGTGGAACAATAGAATTATACAAAAAGACATTAGGAAGGCGTAGTAATGAAAAATGGGCTTTTGTATAAATATGGGGAAAAAGAAAGATTAAATAGAAAATATTAAGAACTGGATAAAGGATTTGTAGCGGATTTAAAGGAACTTAAGAAAAGAAAGAATGCAAATGCTTCAAAATAAAATATGAATGAGCAACGTTGTAATCAACATATGTAAAACAGGTTACTTTAGTTTGACCAAAATCTGTTTGAGGGGCACAAAGGAAAAGAAAGAAACAATGATGTAAAACCAGTTCCTAAAGGAAGTTAATAATTTCAAGGAGAGATCAGGGACCGTCTTAGACAAAGTTCACGTTTGGATTAGCGAGGAAGCTGATTAGGAAAGTACGAAAGTGGAAAGTTAGTGGATCTTATGATATTCATGGATCTTGGTTAAAGAATTTTCGTATAATTCACGATGCTACTGCTGAAATAGTAGCATGATTGGTGTATGAGAGTACAGTTCCAGAGTGGATGGATAGAGGAAAACTTGTTTGATTATGAAAGATGGGCAAATGTGTTCTCATTCCAATTTTGATTATTGTGATAAACTATTATACGCATTATGATTTCCTTTAAGAGAATTCAGAGCCTTGAACGTGTCCTTATCAAGGTGTAAATGCACAAAGAGGATACCACAAAAGCTTGATCTTATATGGTCAATAACTCCGGCAAAGTGCCTGATCTGAATTCGTCTCAGCATGGCAACAATGCCCTGAGATAAAGCCTTAATATTTCCTTTCCAACATCAGTGTGTGTCACTGTCATAGTAATTGAGCTTGTGTAAAAACATGTCATAAGAACGGTTAGTTCCGGTTAAAGTACCACCATTTCAGGGTAAGTAACAAACCCCGACATTGTTATTCAGCTGTGCAGTAATAACGACACTATTATTACAGCCTTGGTCACTTTGTCACAATGAAGTTAAAGATCGTTAATTGAAGAGGGCTCTACTGTTCGTGTAGACAGAAAAATTGTAAAACTGAGGATTGAATTGAAACTTTAAGAATTTGTCATGAATTCTCACACTGTCATAAAGGTCCTCAAATATCTAATGACGCTATCAAATTGTTATACCTTACTAGTTTAAGGCTGGATGGTATCTATCTTGAAGTGAATGTAGGAGATATGTATATTAAATCCAAAACTAGGCGTTCTTTCCTGTTCTTCTTCGGGATGGTGAATCTAGGAGATACAAAGTTTACATGGTAGTAAAACGTAATCTTATTTATTCATTATTATTGAAAAGTGCTCACGAGGGGATATGATTCTGCTAAAAATGCATTTGCAGCTATGAGCTCAGAATGAAGTAAAAAAAAGTCACCATTAAAGATTGTATTGTCAGGTTATCAGACGTCAATACAGTTAACTTTTGAATACAATGAAACACACTTTACGTCCATGGCCTACATGTCAGTCATATAGTTCTCACATTTTATTAATAAGGTTACGTTTTCACTTTCGAGGATTTATGATAATGTTTAGTTAAGGCATCAACGAAAGGAGTGTGTCGCTAATTACAGTGTTCATGTTACAAAAAATACTTCTTTGCCTTAACATGTTGTCATCTTTTGATCTACACACATTTAACTACTCAGAAGATCATCATTAGAGAAACTTTTACTTTTATATTATTTTTATGGAGATGACCATTCAAGTTTTGCTTATTAAAATCACATTTAAAACGGCAGAAGAGAAATACGGTGTAGGAATGTAAACGTAACTTTCATATCTGTAGGAAGTTCAGTTTTCGAAAGGTCTCTTTTTTTATGTAATCACTCTTACTTGCTAGAGACGCTAAATCAACAAAAACCTCTCGTAGTGTAAGTGGTTTGGAAAAAAGGCTGCAATCGTGATGTTTTTCACATCAAATATGGCGCCAATCGTTCAGGTGTTACACACCTTTACCATGAGAATTGACAGCAATGAACGCCAAAGGTACATGTGCCTTGCTTGTGGAAAGACGCAATCTTTACATTGGGAAGCAGATACGCATGCAATTCTTGAGAAGTATGTTTTTTATTGACTGCTGGGCGCAGTTAATAAACTGCATGCGTGAAGTCCAATACAACCTAAAATAGTCTGTAGGGCAATTAATCTATTTTTTAAGATCTCTTATTAACTTGCTGTTTATTTTTTTCGTAAAGAGTAGCCTTTTTAAGCATCAAACTTAAGATGTGCTTTCCCTCAACCTGGCATTTTTAGGCCGTTAAGTTTGTTAGGATCGTGATCTTTCATCAAATTATTTTATACTAGCAGACAACCCCGAGCTCCTCTTACTCTTGTAGCTACTCAATATCAATTTTTTCGCTGTTCAAGCAAAAGCTGTAATCAAGATATTTCGACCCTCCAAAATACCTTGGTTGATTATGATTACGAAATACACCACAGAGCGATAAAAGTCAAAACATCTACAGGGTTGATAGGGGATTCTTTCCGAAGAAATCAGCCCAAAATATGTTTCCGTTTTTGGGAGGTCTGGTGCTGTTTTGAGAGGCCTCCTGCTGTTTGTGAGGCCTGGTACCATTTTGGGCGGCCTGGCTTCAGTTTTTAGGCTGCATGGCTTTGCTTAAGACTAACTTAGTCGACTCACAATGTAGACAATCAGGAGAACCTATGTGAGTTTGAAGTAAATTCGTTGATAAACAATTCCTTCCCGGTCCTAAGTGTCCTTTGTAGATTTGGAGTGAATCAGTTAAGAAGCGACAAAGATCATCTCTGATTAAACTCAAATTTCTTTGATATTCCTTTCTGGTCCTAATGGGTCTCTAGTGTGAATTTAAAACGAAATTTGTTGAGAAACCGTGAAATTTTGGGACACCGTATCCATGCGCTTCCCGGAGAACAACTCCGATGGGTCAGTCTCACTCAGTATAATTTCTAAGGGGCTTTAGGATTGTACATACCAGATTTGAACCTTAACTTAATAATTTCATGGAGTTCTGGCCCACCATGGAGACGTCCTACCCGGAGATCAACTCCAGTGTGGCTCCTCTTCCGTCGTCTGAATTCTATGTATTAAAGGAGGTCACCACCCAAATTTCGTGAAGGTCCGCTAAGAAATGGAGGAGTAGAAGCAGAAAATACAAACATACACACATATACAAATACAAACACACACACCCACACACATACATACTCCCCTTTATTGTTGTAGATTGCTTTAGGTTTCACTACTTTGTGCTTTTAGGTAAAACTACACTATAAAGCGTCAATTTCTATGTAACATATTTTCCTATTTCAGCTAACGGGGCAAAAAAATTAATAATTAAAAGTTAAATATTGTCAGCATTGAGAGATGTAGCCAAGACATGTAGCAAGACCAGTCACGAACATCGACAAAACATGGAGAAGTTCGAAGTTTGTTTACCTGTTTTTTAAAGTGTCAAAATACTCACACATTGAAATTAAAACTTACTGCAATACAAAAAATCTAATTAAAACTGTGTGTGTGTTTCAATTTTGTTTGATTATACTGTCACGATGTTGTAAGTTTGCTTTCGAGCTGCTCTTTCATTGACGCCTTCTTACTCCTTAGGGATTGTACTGCTTCCCTCAAACTTCAGTGCGTATTCTAATTAATAAACTACACTGTTTTACTAATGGAGGATTTTATTCAGTGGAATATCATCATTTTTGGAAAATGTTAGGGCAGTGAAGAAACTGTGTTGTTAACTTTAGGAAAGAATTTTTGTATGACCAGCAGATCACATATTGATTTTGCTTTTAGAGGCAAATCACTGAGTCATTGAGGGTTTGAGCAACTGCCCCACGAGAAAAAATTGATTAGAGGATTGTGTTTGCTCATCTGATCCAGCTGTTTTATGTATCTGTAGCACCTTCAATTCTGAGGTCAAAAATAAAACCTTTTTTTTCTTTTGTAAAAGAGTTAGCTTTGAGACGTTACGTGGCGCAGATTGATACAGAGACCCGTCAGAACCTGTTTGCTCTTTGGGCTGGAAATCAACAACAGGAAAAATAGAAGGAACGGAGATAAGCTTGTGTTAGAAACTGCTTTAAAACGACAAAAAGTTAAAGATCATTTGATCTCTGTAGGTAAGTGATTTATTTAAAAAGGCTAAATACTATGACAACTAGTTCAGAATTTTAGCATATCAAGTGTCCTTCTTGGTGCGCAATAAATTTGCATGGCACTTAAAACTTGAGCTAAGTGACTAAAGCAGCTGTTTAGACTGTAAATTGAACTATTATCTGCATATAGTGGTCATCGGTATATGTTTAATTATTAGAAGCAAAGTGGAGTGATTAACTCTGTTCTAGATAGAAGTAAGCGTTACCTTCTTATGAAAAGCTGAATTGATATTAATTCAAATGTGAAAGACAACTCTTGGGACCTAGTAAGTACTTGTACGCGTCTAAATTCTATACAAGTTTTATATGTTTTAAATGACTTTAAACTTATGTATAGTTTTTTGCGCCAAGGTTTAATACGGTGCGGTGCGAGCATTTTATAAAATTATATATTTCATTTCACATTAAAAGTTGCAGAAATATATAGTAAAAACGACTAAATGCAAAAGAAGGCAAATTTGCTTTAAGTAAAGAAACATCTTTTTTCTTCGAATTAACACAAAAAGACACTTGAAGAAAAACGATGTTTTGGTTACGTTAAATTTTTGTGCTCCCTCCGCAACATTGAGGGTGCCGTCGTTTGTACCTTTATTATACGTATCAGAAATGTCTGGTGTGAATAAGGTATTTTGTATCAATAACAGTGCATTTGACCTTTGGCGTACTTTTAATGTGCATGATTATTATAGGCTCTTACTAAACGGTAAATCATGGGTTTGAAATATTAACAATTATCAATGCCGATAGCCTTATCTTAAGAAAGCCATTTGAGGTACTGGGAAACGTCGGGCCATTCAGAATTTCTTAAGGGGGGTCGTAACGCTGACCCTACCACTGTGGGAAGGGTGAAAGCACTGTTAAGAAGATGCAAAAAATTACAGAGAGATTGATAAGGCAAGAGCTACCACGCATGGCAGGAGCAGTCAGGCGCAAGCTATCTTGAGAAGCTGCATAGACTTTCAGTGCTTGAAAGTTACCGTGATATTGCATAACTGACTTTAATCACTTCTATGTAAAACGAGGCTACGTAAATAGCTGCTATAACGTTTCTTTCTTTTTATTACGGGGAGGGGGTAACCGTATGCAATTTTTACTGCCAAAAAAAAAATCCTCGTTCTCTCAGTTTCACGTCTGAGTCCGAGCTTGAATTGAGAAGCCCAATATTCCATCCCGTCATGGCATACATCCATGTTTATAGGAAAATGTGGCTAAGATTACCATACAAGGAGTACAATCACGAAGTGTAACTTTTTGCAACGGTAGACAAGCGGAAGTGCGGTTCAGAATCGGAGGGGAAGATATATCAACAATAAGGGAACAGCAAGTTAAGAGTCAAGGTAGATGGTATAAAAGATCGTCAAGTGATAAATCTCAAGGAAAAGAGGTTTAGGAAATGGTATAGCAGGAATTGAGGAAATTTGACAAAATTATCTATTAAAAGCTTTTTAAAAATTTAAATGTTGGGTCTTACAACACGGATTGTATCGTAAAATATTATGGCCATTGTAAATGTATGAAATAACTCTTACAAGAGTTGAAAAGATAGAGCCAAGATGGAGCATATTCTATAAAAATTGGCTTGGTCTCCCCAAACCTTTAAACACAAAAATGCTGTTCGGGAAACAAGGACAACTACAGCTGACAATTACGTCAATAGTAGAAGAAGACAAAGCAGGTAAAGTGCTTACCGTGATGATGCTCAAGCATTTTGATAACACAGAAATCTTCACTATGACTGACCAATGGTATGCACTGGAAAGAAGCGGAAAGCAGAAGCATGGGAGAAGATTCTGTGAGGACTGGGAGATCGCCCCCTCACTTTTTAGGATGGGAGGACAACAGCTGCTTTATCCCCCACGTTTGGCCCCAGGAATGTCAAATTGTCCACGTTTAATCCTTTTGTCCCCCCTCTCACATTCTTACAATGATCTACGCCAATGAGCAGAAGAAGTAGCTAGTGAGTCCAAAGGAATGAGACTAGTGAGACGGATTTAACGATGGTACAGTTAGTGTTGACAATCAACCAGGACTTCCGAATTAGGAGGAATTAAGGCTAAGAATAACAGGTTGCTTTTTAAGTACCACCGTCGAAGGATTAATAGCTTACTATCTTTTATGGCTTGCTGCAAATTGTAGGGACATGTCGTAGCTATTTCACAGGTTAGAATTGCGTAACTTGCACACATTTGACGCTAGGATGACAAAAAATCCCAGCTGCATATTGACTATTTGATTCCTTTGCCCTTACAAGGGTATAATGTAGCATTCGGGCAGCTTATATTGGGTAAATATCCTGGTTGCATCGGTCCTGAATCTGCCCGACAAATAGTAGCATGTAAATTAGTCTTGAGGTTTTGGGTTCAGCTACATTCATTAAACGTCACGTATATGCACGTGTTTCTTACGATTATCGTGAGAAATACTGGGAACAGGGTCGCACAGCCGGGGAAGGCAGAGGGTACGTGACCACAATCAAATCATCGTCGTGCATCAATCAAATACAAAAATTTTGTTGCTCAGACCAGGGATCTTTAAACTATTTATTTTAAAATATATTTAACTATGAATACTTTCTTTGTAGGACACTTAGTTTTAACTTTTGAATTCTCACATATAGAGTTTACATTATATTATAAAGATTCTGATCTTATGTTTACCTGTATACATTAATGAGATAATGAGCTCTACTTAGTTCGTTTAGATAAGATTTTCATAGTGCTCTTAGTTTCATTATAACATTTCTTAAGTCCTGTCGTTATTTCCTTTACGTATTTGTCCATTTAATACAATGTTGTAGATTAAAACAAAAATACAGCGCATCAATTAGTGAAAATGATGGATTCAGTACTTTAAAGAACAATTTCAGACCTATAGCTGATAATGGAATGTATATTGTAACTGCAAAACTAAATGCTGATGCAAGAGAAACAAAAGCCGGACAAACAGGAGCACAGGTACCACGAATTGTCAAGATATAGCCAATTGGAATTAGTAGTCAGTAATTCGCCATTCAGAAGCAGGAAATTTTTATCTCGAATTTAGATATCCAGCAAACTGTAAAAACGTTAAAAGTAGATAGAAGCTTAAAGATTGTTTCGTGTTTCAAGCATTTCGCAGGCTGTACACGTACATGGGGACGAAGTTTAAGAATGGCTGATTAAGACCATGGTAGGCCCTTCCCGATTTATAGATATACAGACATGTATAAGAGTCCTTAATGCTTTAGAAGCCTTTCTTCCATGTCTCTTTTAAATGTAACTGTTAGCACAAAAAAACGCACATTTTCCAAGAAAACATTTTGTACTCCTGAATATTTATTTAATATTTTTTCACCTTTGTAAGCCATGAATCTGAAGCAGAAGGCACTGTGCTTTTTTACGTCCCATCTGCTCATCTCAAATGTTTCATGAACCATAGACAATAGAGTGGTTTCTCATACCATATGGTATTTTTGATTGCATGTTTCAAAAATATTAAGACGCAGGCAAGTTGAAAGAAGCCCAGACATTTTTTGTTGCTGTTACGCTTGTCTAGTTTTTCATGCGCTTCTGTATCCTTTCTATCTATAAAATTAGAGAACTAGGCAGAAAAAGTTACATAAACCGAATAGTTTGTTGATGGTACAGAATAATAAAACTGCACGAAATAGCGAATCCATTTTGTACTAAAAAGCTTTCTTTGTCTGACACTCCTCAGAGTACATTCGTCAGAAAATAA
>JAAAKL020013327.1:0-12528 GCA_010016065.2 Carybdea cf. marsupialis auct. non (Linnaeus, 1758)
AGAGACAGTTGGACATGGGCAGCGACGCATTCAGTGCTTCAGAACTTGTTACATCTTTTTAGAGATCACCTTTATACTAGTCTAGTTTGTCTGAACTAACTACTTTTAAAAGATTTTAGTTTAAAAGGTAGTTTTTTAGAAACGTAATGCTCATATCTTTTTATAAGAAACTGATGTTTATAAAAAATAATCATGTTAAGAAACTTTCCGAGCTAAGATAGTTTTCCTAGGAAACTTTCCAAAACAGGGAAGCTTAAACATTTAATACGTACAAGGTAAACAAGACCTTCTACGTTTGAGAAACCATCTGATGAATTTATGCCCATCCAGTGTTTCTTCTCAACATTCATGCTGTCCTCCGTGAGGAGGTTTGGTCTGGCTCTACTCCAATTTGTCTGATATACTATAAAGAAACTTTGTTAAATTTTCCAATGTTAGAAAAGGCGACTTATTAGAAACATAAGCCCTTTTTATCTTGAGTGCGGGCTAAACTACTTAAGTAGGATACAATACATCAGTAGTTTTGTCTCCATACTGGCAACCCCCTTCAGGCAGTTTCTTAAAATAGATAGTAAGTAGAACGAAGTCACTAAACCATTTTTGCACTTAAAAGGTATTTCGTCTGATACTTCTCAGCGTACAAAATGATCAGAATGGGACAAGAAAAGGAAAGAATGAAACTGATACCCAGCTCTCTCTTTAAAATAACTAATCAGAACTAGAATTGCTTGATTGGTGTTGTTTCGACCAATCAGTATCCTTAGAACTGGGTAGTTAGCCGAAAAGGCCAACTGCTAAGAAAATAGTCATAGGATCATGTTGAAGCAGCAACTGCACATGATATGGCAACAATTTTCTTTCGACCACCTTCGAAACAAACATTCTGCGAGCAATTAGTTCACAACCTTTAGGAATAGCCCTTATTTTGCTGAAGAGAATTAGAGGCTACTCCCTACACCCGCCTTTCACTGGTCTGCAATTTTGTTACAAACTGCACAGCTTTAGAGTTCTACAGAAATAGCAAAACTAGTTAAATATGCTGGTAAATTGAACGAGACACGTTATCGGAACGACTCGATATCTCTGCTAACCCCAGTGTAAGTGATGTTCCTCTACCAAGTAAACTTTAATGTCTGCAACCAAACATTTCGTGATATTATAGTACTAGAGAAATGGTCCTCAACCGTGGGTCCTCGTCTTCTCTAGGATATGAGAATATACATGCACATCTGTAGCATCATTTTAACTGAGGATCAATATTTTTAAAACAATTTTGACGGTAAATAGGGCATTTGTAGTGCATTGTGTCATTGTCAGTTTTTGTAGATGATAGTTACAGGACCTAACTACAGAAGTTTATACATGAAATTAAAATCGACATTTATCGTTTCTTGAAAGTGAGTGCGAGAGAAATGCTTGTCGAATTTGGAGGGATTCTAGGAAGCGCTTTACTAAAGAATAGAACTATAGGTGAGGCAAAAAATAAGGCACCAATGGAATTTACGGTTTCAAGCTTACAAGCGGTCGGAAAGTGATGACGTCACAAATCAAAAGTTCTGGACATAGGACGATTTGCCTCCAGGTATCTAACGGCAACCCTGGAATAGTTTGTTCTGCAAAATACCAGACCTGTAGTGTATATAGTGTTTAAACTGAAGGCTTTGAATTTAAAAAGTCTCCGTTCAAAACTCTGTTGATATTCCTTGGTTCCTTACGTTAGGAACCAGCATCAAAAGAGAAGGTTTTGTTAGAGAGATTTAAAATTTTAAAAGCTGGTATCTCGGTGTTGGGAAAGGGCATCACTCTCACATTTGGCCATTAGCATTCTTTCTAATAAGGCAACATGAAAATTGAGCATTTTTTCCGTAATTCAAATATTTTCCAAATCATGACGCCACACTTTCCGTCCGCATGGGGAATCCACAGGACCCTCCTCCCAGCCATTGGCAGCTCAGGACAAAGCCCATGAACAGGATAGGTGTAAGAAGGTTGACTGATGATATTACGTTTCAAATTGTTTTCCTTCCTAGAACAGGCTATTCAGAGAGATCTCTTGCCAAATATACACAAACCTGCATCGTGATGAAGCTTGTGTTTGATTTTCACTTGCATTATGATATAGTACATTGAACTGTAACACTGATTCTTTGCACAGTTTCTTTACCAAGTTATTGTAAAATTGACCGATTAGTTACGTCTCTTCTCGTCCAAATAGTACCAAAAGACGCGAAATACTGTTTTTGGGAGGTTAAGTTCAGGACTGAAACTTTCTGCTCTGTGGCCCAAGAATTGAGTAAAAAATTAAACAAGCTAACTTTGTGGTCACCCCTTCAATTTAAAAAAAATCGCCCCGATGAGAAATATCGAGTCACGGAAGTGGCTCGTATGCTAAAGATAAAAGCGATCAAATGGGTCCAAAGTTGTAGTTACCTGCATCATAACTTAACAAGATGGAATGTGCAGAGATGAGCTGCTACAGATGCTGTGCACAGCAACAAATTGTGGAACAAGAAAACAAAAGCCCACCCAAATAGGGCACAGAAAGAGGCAGACATTCTTACGTCTACTGGACAGCAAGTCGATCAAAATGAAGTAGAAACCCCGTCGGTCACTTTATGACAAGCGTCGAGTGATAATAGCAACGACGGATCCGTTACAACATACCATGTTTTTAAACCGCATAACTACATCGAAAATATAAAGTACTCAGTCTTCAAACAGAATGGCTAGACACTGATCATGACAAATTGAATGGAATGAAGGAGGAAATATCTTCCTTTTTTTGGGGGTGGGGGGGCCAATTTAGTAAGACAAGTGTTGAGCAAAAGTTTTTGCAGATATGAGTCCGTTACAACAGATCCTGTTTTAAGACCATAGGAAAAACTTGGTTCCTGATACTTACAAACCCATGGAGCCGTAGGAAGTAGAGATCGCAGACATCGTCGCAATAAAGTTTTTGGTAAGACCTGATGTTAAATATACCATTTTTAGAACCATACATAAATTTTAGCTTTGCCTCAGTATGCTTGGTAGGATTTTGGTCTCTAATTTTACGCTCTTATTATGCCCCTCTACCACGTGTCAACCTCATTTACATATATATAAAGGATGCAGTTGCGAGAGATTCTGTAAGTCATAAGCCAAGGGGAGTGACTTCAGTTTACCCTCCATCTACGGAGGTACAAACGCATCTTAGCTTACATGTATTCATTGTATCGAATAAATTCATCAGAACGCACAGATCAAAGTTCCGCTCATCAACCGGAATTCAGAGCTCATAGCTATAAATGCAATCGTTCACGCAAACTTTGTTCTCAGTCACAATCAACGTGAACATTCGTACTAGCCAAGCAAAGAGCAAAAAAACATACCGGTAAATAAACATATCGATGAATAAACATGCCGATAAATAAACACAGTTTCATCATCAGATACGACATATAACGTCACTTTTAAGTTTGAGGTTGAGGCAAAACATAGTGGTAGTGGTCAGTCAAGGGTCATAAAAATTGATTGGTTGGCTTACAATTTTCATCCACAATCTTATGTTTTGAAAAGGCATCCTGTTCACTGCACTATGAGGTGACCACTACACACATCCAGGAAAACTTGACCTCGTTTCAAGCGTGAGTAAAAACACATTATGGTGATTCATAAACAACTTGCAAAATGCGCGCGAGGAGACTTTGAAAAATTGTTAAATTGTTGGGCTTGTGACCTCAAAGTCGAAATAACAATTCCAGTTTGATCTTGAACTCAAGGTCAATAAAAATGAGTTGGACTACTTATAGCTGTTACTGTTACTGGAGAGTTTCTTTACTCCTACACATTCCCTGACTTACCTACAGTTACTTCTGTTGAGTGACCTACTGATGGATTCAGAATGGGACCAAATAATTATGAAAAACTGTTTTCCCAGAATGCATTTTATTCAAGCTTCAAGGCAAGTAAGGCGTCGTAGGCTGTTGAGTTTCTCAAGTTATGTGCACTGGGAGTACACGTCGACTGTTGCCTCAAGGTCCAGAGTTCGTAAATAAGCTAATAATCGCCAAGGACTTGCTGGCAGCATATTTTGAAAGTCTATAATGTAGCAAGTAAGCATACAGTCTTGGTGAAGGCTGCACAACCAAGGAAATCTTGTTTAGGAAGTCTATTGCACACACAGGTACGTCAACACAGTCATGGAAAGTGTGAATTATACCGGGAGACCTCTTTCATGCTTCGTATGGTATTCGTGCAGTGATTTTATTGACACCAAGGGTCCGTTTACATTACGCCGTTTTCAAATGCAATCCTTCCGTTTTCAGGTGTTTACATTGAGAAGAATGATACCGGCTTCAGATGATTCCGTTTCCACAGGCGTCTTCATTTGATGCCGATTAGAAAGACGTTTCAATTTAAACGCAAGGCCAATTCGGCACCATTTTGTTCCGTTTTCAAATGAAAACGGCATAATGTAAACGGGGCCTGAAACTGTTAATTGAGGAGACCTTATATGAATAAAATGTGTAAGGCATCGTGTGAGGCGGAAAATGACACGTAAGCCAAAGTTATGACATAGTTCAACGATATACACAGACCGCAATCGTGCAAGTCGTTTAACTAAAAACGGATCATAATACGACCAAATTCAATCGATATAAAGTGGGAGTGGGTGTACACGCCATTTTTTTTCTTTGTTTTTACTTTGTGAGGGTAGATAAACTACTGACTACAACAGGATAGGCAAAAACGCGAGCTAGCAAAATAAAGAATAAATATTAAAAGGCCTATCGTCGCAAAAGGAAGCATTTTTAAACAGTAATATCCTTTAAATTTAAGCTGAGGTCTTTCGTCGAGGGTGTAATTTTTGGTAGGCTTTCGATTGGTATACATCTCGAGTAGATTGCGCTCGTAAAACATTCGAAAATGTTACTTGCATTAGACTGGAAGAATACTGTAAGCCTTGGGCCTCATGTGAGTTACAGAACGGTTCATAAACCACAGTTCAGACATAGTTCAAGAACATAAGTAGACTTACAACATTACAACTTCCAGCCACTTCTATCATCAAAGAGCTGTTTCTGAGACTTTCTTTAAATCTCCTGTGAAATGAGCGGCCAGGTCTCAACTGACGTCTCATAGTAGTCCATTAGAAATTGACAATGACAATCATTTCCACTTATTTATTCTCTCATATTAGTTATGGTTCATGAATCAATATTTTGATGAGATGGCATTTCGCGCAATTTGTTATGACATTTCTGTCTCCATGCTTGGAGTTGTACAACTGATAGAAATAACGCCTGTTTACTGCTGCTTTTATTCTACGTGGACATGCCTCTTGCAATAAATTGTCTTCGAGTTATTTGGAAATATGTGCTCTGCCATGTAATAATCATTTCAAAGATTTGCAAGGTACAATGTGAAACGAAATAGTGTAAAATCATAAAATGCAAGTAAACTCTGGGTATTTCAGGGATGCTTTTTTGTAGGGAGGGTATATCTTTCTAGCTCAAAGAAAAGTGGGGGCAGCACAGGTAGCTCGACTTCAATAAATGTTACTGGCTTGAAGTTTTTTCTGTTCATGTAAAATTGAGATGAAAAGTTTCTTTCATGCCACTGTTCAGCGTGGTACCCCTTGTATAGGTTATTACAGCAGAAAATAGCGTGAAACTGAACGAAAGGGCGCGGCACTACTTTTGCCTGCACCACAAATATTTTTTGAGGCAACAAGTTACAAGTGAATCTTCAGCCGAGGGAAACTTTTGCATTGACCATTAATACTCCGCCCTATAATTTTGGTAGTAATCTTACTTAAATATGTGAGATGGCTCTTAGCTACCTGAACCTTTTGCAATTATCCAGAGATCTATAAGCCCGATTGTATTTTATAGGGGTACGTAGCGGGTATATGTCCAGCTTTGACACCCCTGGTTTCAAATGAAAGTCATTGTTTTCATCACTTTTTATGATTAGAATTGAAAGCTTAGCTCGTTACTCTGTATATATGGGGACAAGAAAATTGGCATAACAATGTATCGCATCTGTCAAGGATCAAAGATCTCCAAACCATCTATCATCTGTGTTTGGGCGATGAGCAAGCAAAACTTGGCGGATTCTTCATGCAGATGGTGTCAATATTTCGGAAATAAACAAAGCAGCATATTGTACACATCATTAAATTTTGTAGATATGGATTTAACAGCTGAATATTTGCTCGTTAAATCCCTTTGTAACGTACAGAGCAAAAATGTGTTCCATGTTTCGAAAACGCGCAATTGCGATTCTGAAGTTAATTACTACAAGAAATTCAAGAATTTTAGGCCAGGGGTAAGGTAGTGAGTAGGGAAAGGTCCATGTTTAGGACTAGAATTGGGTTAAATGATATTGTCAAAGACGATTCCGGTATTTTTAGCTTCTAAAAGTCCCTTCCACTCACACACTCACTAATACTCGAGCACTGTGCGGTGCGCAGAGCCAACTTGAAATACAAGTGCTCGCCAGTGCTGACGATCGGCAGCGAGCTGCTCAGCTTGAGATAGAGGCAGTCCACAGGATAGCAGATCTTTGGCGACGACATCCAGCCATCGAGTGCGAGGTGCACCTCGTGGACATCTCCATCCTGCTGCAGACGGACTAAAATCCAGGACCGCGCGGATTGGATGACTCGGGCCCAGGCGCAGGAAATGTCCATACCATCACACCCTTCTTTGAGTGGTTAAAACTGAGAAGAAAAGAAAGTCTCTTCCGCCTGCTATAAATAAAGGACTACTAAACCGCTAACTAAACGAAAGAAACAGAAGACAGTAAACGAGAGAGAGGGAGAAATGAACTAAAATTGACAACATTGTCGTAAAATGAACCAGTTTGTAGCGATACGATCTTTAAAATTTACTAATCAGTTTTCCAAACTTTCGTCATGTGCGTAACTTTTAACAGAATTTCGAATGGTATAAAAGTTAAGTAGATACCAGTTACCAAATTTCTGTAAATTGAAAAAAGTCCTATTGTGAAGGGTCACTCGGGCACTTGTGAGATAATAGGTTAGCAGTTATTGCTAATCGTTGATAATTTTACAGATTGGTTGACTTGACGTTATGCGACTTGCTTGACTTACATTGATATGTCTACATAGAATATGCCTTGAATAGGCCGAGGTCAAACTTTTGGTCCAGCATTATCATATCAGCACTGCTAGACTTGTGTAATTTGCATCATCCAAGAGATTATCGGTTTCTTGTTCATGTTTTATTATCAATCCGTGTCTTTTCAAGAGTCGTAAGAGAGCAAAAATAAAACATGGGAGCTTGTAATGTCGCTTCAACGTCAAAGGCCACTGTCGATACGATAAGTTTGCGATTTCTCGATATGGTCTCTGTAGGCCATAGTGGAAATGACCCTTGACCTTTTAACCGATTTCAGGTCATTTCTTTCTACAAATGATGTGAACCAAATCCTTTTCCCGTCTTTACACCTTCTAGCAATGACATTGTCGAGAAGAATGAAGAAACATTTACGTCAGGATTTCTAAAGTTGAGGGAAGTGTCTATCTCTCCATCACAAAGGTGCAGCTGAATTGTTTCAATGTTGAAATGACTAGAGCTGTCAAGAGCTAGCGAGGGTCCAAGGATACAAATAACTATGGGGCGGTAAAAATTGGGTTGAAAACTTGTTGGAAGCCCTGCATGATGACTTTTTTCCTTCCGAGTCAACTTTAGATCCCGGGCCCAGGAGTATTTACCCTCCTACCCAATCTTCTCGAAGGTAACGAGGGAGTCACATTAAAAAAATTCCTTAAATTCCTGCCAATGCTCGTAACTTCGATTTTCATCATGGAGAACGTGCGACATCAGAGAAAGTATCAAAGAAAGTGGCCTCTCGTAAACTGCATGCAAAAGCGTCACTTGATCGTCCAGCAACCAGTAAACAGCATCAGACATCGACAGAGGGAATATTACACCTTCCACTTTAGGCCTTGTTATCCTTTACTGCACTCTTATATGGTAAGATCCCTCTAAAGAGAGGTGTAAATGGTGCTTGGTGCTACTGTCACCAGTTTCAATAATTCAAAGTAGTCGGGCACCGTCAGGATATGGCATTATGAGGCGAAACTTGGAGGCCACTTTCAAAACCGATCTATTGTGCCCCCCCTACTATAAGTTAGGAAATAAATCACAAATTGAGTTATGAGTGACAGTATATGGTCCAAAGTGATTGTCTCAAACACCTAATCAAATTTCTTCTTGGGCTGACTGTCACTGATATGAATATTTACTACCAAATGTAGTCTTCCTAAGAACGCAGTCAAACAAAAAAACTAAGGGCAATGTAGCAATGTACGAAGTGACAGACAATCCTGATGCTTTCTATACTATTTCTTTCCCTAAATTTTGCCTTGACTAAGGGATCCATGTACACATTTCTGATACCAAAGAAATCCAGCATCATGTAACTGAAAGACATATCTGATATAAAAAGCTATTTAGTATTAGAAGCTATCTGGTGTCGAAAGATATCCAATATCGAGTAAATTAAAGCCTTACCTGACATCAGAAGCTATCCAGTACCAAAAGCTATACGGTGTGAAAATACGTGCAGTATTGTGCAACCTGGAAGTAAACATCACAGAAAACTTCTTCTTGGTAGGGTCACAATCACAGGGTATTATTTTTCGAACACGTAGGCAAGTACTAAGCAGATTACGTGCAACGCAACAGCTTCACTGCGTATTGGCCTATTTTAAAGGCGTCTACTAGAGTACGGCATGTTATCATTCCCTAGTTCTTGTTCGCCTGAAGTGCGTGTGTGCGTTTGATTTGATTCTACAAGAGGTACAGAATTACAATTTTATGCTATACGTCAAGTGGTTAAAAAATCAATAATTCTACTCATGTCTAATCAGCCCATGGAAGGTCACAGTCATCATCTTCTTCTTATCTCTTCTCCATCTTCTTCTTGTTATTCCTCATTTACTTGTACCTCTTATTCATCTACGCCGTTTGCTTCTTTTCTACTACTTCCTCTTCTTCTTTTACTACTTTTTAAAGCCACTACTAGTTCTCCTGCAAAACCCTTCTTCTTGTTGCTTCAATCTTGCCAGCCTAATTTCACGGGGTTACCTTCTGAATGCAAACCTCCCTAGTTTAAACCCGCCCGAGTTCTCCATCATACAGCGAACATCGCGGACGTGAAGAAATATGCAAATAAACAACTCTTATATTTGTAAAAGTGAGTTAAATCTGAAACCAATAAATAATAATACACCAATAAAATCAGATGTTGTCCTTTGACAGAATTTAGCTTATCATTTACTGATAGCTCACCGATCCTTTCGGTATTGCAGTTCTAATGTGGACTGTCGATCGCAGCTTGAAGGTAGATTCGATAAGTTTTCTGACCCAGAAGAGCTCTGGCATTCACCCATCAAAGCTGCTTTGTTTGTCCTTATTCCCTCGATCTTTTTATCTCGCCCTTATCGTATCCTTCTCGGTATATATGTAAACATATCAAGCTATATATATATATACGTATATACTCAGGCAGACACACTAGCAATCAAGAACTACATAGTATAGAACCTTAATAAACATGAAATGCATATGCGCTGACGGGGACCGTACTCAGGGCCTCCTACGCCGAAAACAGCGACTTAACTACAGCACTAAATAGTGCAATGTTTAAGTCGATCCCGAAGTAATGAGAATGTGTACTTGCGGGTCTCGACTCTTACTTTTTCTTGTCATTGCTCCATTCTCGTTTTGTTCTTTTCTTGTTTTGCTCCTTTCTTGTTTGCTCCTTTCTTGTTTTTCTCCTTTCTTGTTTTGCTCCTTTCTTGTTTTGCTTCTTTCTTGTTTGCTCCTTTCTTCTTTTGCTCTTTTCTTCTCTTCCGTTACTTTTTCTTGGTTTGCTTCTTTGCTGCTTTTCTTCTTCTTCTTCCTTTCTTTTCCTACCGATTTTCTAATCAACTATTAATGCTCCTGTAAAGTCGTTTTCTTGTTATATGAAAATTACCAGCCTAATCACCGCAGTAAAGGGACCATTATGGAAACAAAGTCTCCTAAGAGGTTATGTCACAAACTTGGAGCGGTCTCTATGCTATGGTCTGGCCTTCTCTCTCTTGATTTTCGAGACCCAATTGGCTAATTTTACTACATCTATGATTGTAATGTTTTTCCTTTAACTGTTTACTATGTATAGAGATTTCATGAAGACTTGCATTTTAAATGTGTCACTTGTGCCTCAAAGAAGACTCTCGGCCTTTGTGGTGTGCCACCTTTATTTTCACTTTGTTGCGTTATTTGGACTTTGGCTTTTCAATACACTTAGGATATTAAACTCGAAACAATTTTTCTACAATGCGGAGGGAAAGTGTGACGTCACGAATTTGAAAACGTTCGAATTATGGATCATGTTGCCCTACTAGCAAGAACGTCAATGTCCAAAATTGGCAATGTTGCCCTTTCCCAACATCGAGATATGAACTTTCATAGTTTGAATCTTTCTAATAGAACCTTGTTATTTGTTGCTGGATCATAACGGCAGGAAGCAAGGAATATTAACAGAGTTTGGACCAGAGATTATAAAAATTCAAAGGCCTCTAGTTTAAACGCTATGTACACTATAGATCTTGTATTTTGGGAAACAGCCTATTCCAAACTTGCCTTTAGATATCTGAAGTCAAATCGTCGTATTTCCAAAACTTTTGATTTGTGACGTCTTCACTTTCCCTCCGCATTGACTGGTTGACAGTCATTTTGAATCACCAGACAGATTTCATAGTTGTAAATCTGTGTTCAATCTCCAGAACTGAAATTCACTAGAGTAAATTGAATTGTTACATTAAAGATAAGACAAGAAATTCATATTATAAGTGCAGCTGTTTTTAAACACCCAAAATAAATTGACAAGTCAATTGACAAAAATCAACAGGATATGATATGATCACTGCTTTTATTTATGTGTGGGATAACTAATTCAAACACTGATGTCAAACCTCATGTGATAGGACAATTAAAACCGAAGTAAACTGAAAGAGTTAAAAATGGCCATGGTGATTTCTTTTTTATCTGACGTGTGTATTCACTGGGTGCCGATAAAGTTCGTTATCAGAAGCCACTACAAGACGTTTTTGCTCTTGGCCACCTATTAAGAAAGAGGAGGAAAGTGCTTTTCTCAAGAACACGACATCGTACCAGTTGCAGTGAGTCTACTTTAATTTCTGATAAGTGGCAACAGTTGTGGAAATCCCAAGTAAAATTGATAAGTGGCAGCAATTGTCATGGTTGTTCCTTTACGACAGACGCTTAAATTCGCTGTGTCCGATTGGCAAATTTTCCATTTGCTAAAAAATTACTTAGTGATTGTATATTACTCTCAAGAATTACTCTTTTGCATTTGATTAAAACGGTCTAGAGATAAATCGGAGGTTTCAATAGGTGTTGATTAAGGTTGCGGTTTTACAGACAAACTTTTCTGGTTTCTAAAATCGTATTTTGAGGTTGTTTCCAAGACATAGATTATACATCCGTACTCTGTTCATCCAGACTGTAAAAACTGCATTATCTTTACGCTTTTTAGTCAATTCAATTGTAAGTAAATAGTAAATTACAGCTAGTCCAATTTCAGAAGCGATATTTTTTGTTGCCTGGAGAGGCAGAAATATTTCATGAATGAGAAATTTGTCCACTAGTAGCCATGTTGTGCAAAATGATCTCATTTGATATATTGGACAAATGAGTTTGCACGAAGAGTAAAGGGCAACTGGCTAAGAGAGTCACCCTGTAGCACACCTCTACATATATGAATGAAAGCAGTTTTAAAGTTATCGGATGTTAAGGAGGTATAAAAATTCGAGTAAGGGCTAACAATCATAGGTAATACGATAAATAAACAAATGGCATTGAAGTTTTAAAAAAATCATTGCTATAATTGTTACTGACATGTATATTCGCAAAGGACACTACTGTATGTATTGAAACTTACCGTTGGCTTTGAAAACAATTTCCAGGCTGATGCAATTAGAAAGCATGAAAAGTACCCGACTAAGAGCACCACATGCAGTGAAATGTGTAAATTTGAGTATGAGGACCATTGGAACAGTAACTAAAGAAGCTAAATCATTCACTTACTTCCTTGAGTGTATCAGCACACGTAAAAGGGAATCATTTTACATCTCTAAGAAGCTATCTGTTTGCTGCATCCGAGCTACATACATTTTGCTTTATTGCAAGGACAAAGAATGGAACACTCCAGTCTTATTAACTGGGTAATAAAGACTTTCTTATCTAGTGTTAACATGTTATGACTTTGTTAGTTTAAAGTTCTCTTATTTGTTACTCAAGTTAATATTCCTTTCTCAAATTTGTTATTATAGTTTCACAGTTAAATTGTTTTGTTTATTGCTTGTATATAGAAGATTTAGATATGCCTATAAAGTGATTATCCAAATTGTAGTTTATTAATAAAATATAACACTGCACGAAATAGCGAAAACATTTTAGTACTGAAAAGCTTTTTTCGTCTGACACTCCTCAGAGTACAAAATCG
>JAAAKL020013328.1:0-12527 GCA_010016065.2 Carybdea cf. marsupialis auct. non (Linnaeus, 1758)
ACCTATGGGGGCCAGTACTCGTGACGACTCTTTTTCGTAGTTGGAAACAATGGGAAGCTCGATCCAGTCTTTTTTTAGAGATCAGTTCCGCAACACAATTAACAAAATTTTATTACGCTGTTCACGTTGTCATTTTTTTTCTCATGAGAGTAGAAATCATAGGGGAACTTAACACGGGGCCATAATCTACGTCTGATATTATGAGCATTGGTTATAGGTTCCACTGAGCGGAAGTGGATGCAATTTAATTATCTCTCTCTCTTTTCTAGCAACCATGCAGAGATGTAAAAAGGGTAACAAGATTATGTTAATACTGGTTTCGTGGTAATTTTTTTCCATTTGATATTGTGTGTTTTTCTTTCAGATTAGTCACAAAGGGTAGTATTGCTATAACTGTTGATATTGTATTTTGCAGGCTGGGGATAGAGGGATCAGATGCTTTGATATGTTTGCTTACATTAACTAAAATTTAAAACACTCTCGACAAACGAGGTTTTGAAGTTATAAAATTTAAGAAGATACCATAGATATTGCCAAAAGTTGTGATTTCTATAGTATCTTTTCAATATCTTAACATACTCTGTAACGTAACATTCAAATACGATAGCTTTACAATTTTGATTGCGCCTCCTTTGTTTTCCGGGATTTCATCGTGCATTTTTTTATTATTTGATCATCGATTTTTCAGCTTTTCTTATGGCAACATAGGAAGCAGAAACAGCTTTATACTCAAATAACTACAACAGGAAACTATACAGGTCACCTGAAGACCTTTGATAGCAGAACAGAACTTAACAAGGCCTTGGATTCGGTGCCTAGACGAGCTTGGATATGAACTATTAGATGAAAAGGGAGTACCACTCCTTCAAGACTTGTTTTAAAACTTATCCCACCTAAAATAAAAATCATAATGGGAAGGGAAAGACGACACCTTTTAGAGGAATATTGGAAAAGTCAGGGAAACCAACTCAGAGCAGTTAGAAGTTCTAATATTTTAGTGCAGTTCAAGAATTATAACAGCTGTAAAAGTAGGTTGACGGCAACCCGAGAATACACAGAAGTGGGACGCAATTTTCAAACACTAAGGTGAATGAAGATGAAGACCTATATTTCTGTAATTTTATCATTGAAATCAAATAGAATCTAAATCTGGACCAACAGAAAGAAAAGAAAAAAATTGAAGAAAAGCTAGTTAAGGTTAATATGCGTTGAGGAAATATCTCTGGCAGGGGATTGACGAATGAAGAGGATTAAAGAGGAGTAGCATCGAGAGAAGATTTGGAATAATCAGATTTGAAATATATTAGGTAAATAGAAGATATCTCACAACAGGCACTCAAACTCCGATCTAGGTATTAAGGTCACATGTGTAACTAATCTAGGACACAAAGGATTATAACACACCTCTAATCGGCATATTAGTTCCCAATCCTTTTACTGATTGACATCAACATCGCGTTCTACACAACTTTGGAGACCAGCCTCTTTGCGCTATGTCACTAGAACATGAATAAACTGGGAGAGGAAAAGAGGGATAGGAGGTGTTGAGTTATGTCATGGAAAAGATAAATTGTGTCAGTCGCAGAGGGTTGAGGCAATATTTGCTCATAAACAGATTTAACTTTTGAAATGTCTAACGAATGGAGAAATTGATCAAAGAAGGAGACTTTCTGGAGATGCATTTCTCAAAGACATTACTACAAAAGGTATAGTAGAAATTAATGCAACCAGAGAGTGAGTTTAGAGCAAAAAGATTCAGGATAATAATATATGACGAAACCAGTTAAGGGAATGAAGAGCAAACAAATTAAAAATCTGTATCCTTTGTTTTCACTACCAAATATGTGTAATAGTGTTACAATGTCTTCTTGTAGTTTTCAAATGGCAAGAACTTGACTTACCTTTCTTAATTTCATAATCCAGAGAATCGTGCCATATTTATTAATATACAGTGTCCGCATGCTTCACTGTCATGCGTGCAGGTCTTAGCAGTAAGTGGCAAGGTCGACATTCTTTGATTACTTGATCAGCTGAGCGTCACGGGTTCTTCCTTTCAGCCTCATTTTCTCAAATTCTTTCTTAGCACCATCTTTACACATCTTTCTTTTATTTATCCGCTTTATGTATTTAAGCTATTGGAAATACTTCCTCCTTATAATGTCTAGAATGCTCCAACGAACTCCGAGTCTTTGACCCACTTTCACATTTTGTACTCTGTGTCGGAATGCAATACCTAGTGAATAGAGCAAACAGTTCAAACGCACATAGTTGCTTTCCGTATGCATGAGGTAGGGCCCAAGTGTCGCTTGCATAGACCGTAATAAATACAATCAGCGCATAAATACCATCAATGTCTAAAGGTGATGGAAACATCTTCACATGACCATTTGGCATCTTTTAATTGTTTAATAGCAGCAAACATAAAGACGAAAAAATGAGACATGGTTGTTTTTCTCACGTTTCGAAACATCTTGCATCATCATCAAAGACTAGTAATACACTAAATAATAACAGACAAACTATGTAAGGACATCAATAAAAAAGGAGAAAGACTTATTATAAAAAAAACTTTGCATGGATGGAGTCCAACTGACATTTAACGTTGGATCATTTGTTTGAGACTTAGCATCTCGTACACTAGACAATCAAACTTTGTTGAGCATCTCTTTAGAACGTTAAAGTTCTTTAATAATTCATTTGGAATTGTACTGTTATGATAATTCTTACTGCTGCATAACTTGCATCGCACAAGTCACATTTAAAAATATAAACAATACACTCTTGTGACGCAATAGTTGCTTTCACCTCCGGCGTCTTTAGGTCGTCTTTTACTTGCCGAGAAGTAAAGCTCGGCTTTATACTGAAATGCAAGTTTAATCTTTAAGATGCTTTTTTAATGTATCCGCCGACACCTTGCCCTTAAATAGGATGACGATGCGGACAGTTTCTTCTTTTTCTTTTTACGATGCTGTGTCACTCTTAAGCAGATGAAGCCTATTGTGTATTTAATTCGAGCTAAAACATTTTTGAGTCGCTGATATTCATCAGAAAAGTATTTCTATGAGAATGATAGACGATAGACTCGATCCAGCATTGTTACCAATAAACTTCGCTTATAGCGGTTTGAACATGACTTTGATAGTGACGTGACAGGCCTGTGTTCGTTGGCTTCACTGTGCACCTTTGTCTCAATGTTCAGGGTCTGATTGAGCAGCTCCACTCCAAGGAAAGGCAATATAGCCCCTTTTTCAATCTCCATTGTAAATTCAATAGCTTTGTGGTTGTGGTTAAGGCAATGTAAAGGGGTGTTGGTAGCATTAGCATCTGGGAGTATGTTAAGCGTATCATCAACGTATCTCACATTAAAGGAGGGAAACTTGCCTTCCCGTTCAAGACTTGCTTCGACAGAACACATAAAAACTTTAGCTAATAGTGGTCCAAGAGGGGAATCCATCACGATCCCGTCCACCTGTTCATAAAGTGCGCCAATTTATTGAATGAGTTGGTCCTTTGTTGCAACGCTTAATAACTCGACGAGATCGCCTTCTATTTTTTTATGATTGTACATGGTATAAAGCAAGTCTTCTTCGCAAGCCCTATTAGCAAGAATCTCTATGGTCTCATCTAGGACAGGACCGCTCTAGAGAAAAAGGTTTGAAATTAGTAGTGTCATTAATAGATGCCTTTTCATAGTTTAATTTGTCCATGACGACTACAGTGGAGCACCTATCAGGTCATGTGATAACAATGCCATCTCTCTGTTTCAGGTGCTCTATGGCTATTAGGAGTGTTTTGGGTTTTTTAGGACCCTTCCGTTGTATATAGTTTAATGCTATCGATCGTAGAGTAGCAGCCGCCAGTTCCCTTGATGATCACTAGTAAGATAGCGCTACAAGTTCCAATATGCCTTCACAAAACTGGCTTTAATCTCAATCGATAAGTTGGATGAGGTTGAGTAATGTATAAGCGCCAAGTGATAAAATCACAACATCCCGGTTTGACACAATTTCTGTTTCATTCGTATCTTTTCATGACTAATTATTTTAACCCTCACTTCTCCAAGACAAAATCTCCAAGATGTTATACATAAAAATCAGATCAGCTCTGTGTTATCTGTAGGAGCACATCAAACCATCCAAAAAATTTCTCAGAAACATTTACCCTGAAAAACAGATCTATTCCCCGACTAAGACCCATGATTTTTTGCTTTAGCAATCATAAGCAAATATAAAACGGTAAAGTGAAAAGTGTAATGTCTTCACATACGGCTCTGGTATGGGCAAGTATAAAGAATAGAGATTAAAAAAAGCAAAAAAGGCAGACATATGAAAGCTTGTGGATAAAAGAAAACAATACCCTGACGTAGCAGGTTTTTTCTGAAAACTGAGGAAAAAATTTACTAAACAGAATGAGTTACCCAGCGACAAGATTATCAATTCTGCAAGAGGAAGCTACGTTAAAATACTAATACACTTTAAAATGCGTTCTTAGCTATTTGAACCTATGAGCATACAATTGGACTTAGGCAAAATTTGAATTACAAGCATTCTCAGCTTTTTGCAGTATTGTTGCTTACTTGACCGGATCGGGAAAATTGCTAGGGTCAATTTGACTCTTCGTCTACAGTCTTCCCTATCCTACAATGCTATCTTGAGTTCTGCTGGGTTCAAACCAGCGTCCCCACTTAGCACATCGATAAACGTTTTATAAGGGCAACCAACACTGGTACAACCATATGCAGGGGTCCAAAATAGCAGTGACGAAATGAATTCATACTTACTGTGATAACAGTGCCCTGCAAATCTCCTCCCCCTTTCCCTAATTGTATCAGTGAACATCATTAGCGTCCGGAGGACTGCCTAGTAAGTCTTCAAAATGTTGTTTCCATTTGTGTATCCTGTCTTCTTGGCTCGAAACTTTTAGTTTAGAGTTGGTTGCCTGCTTTCTTCCACCAGTTTTATTTATGATATGCCATGCTTTGGAGCTCTGTTGATTATCTGCTACTAGCTGACTATCATCTATTTATTTCTGGATGTATATTTGTTGCTCACGTATGTATGCCTGTTCCAATTCTTTTCTAGCATTGTTATATCTTTGCAGATTGTACTTAGTTGGGTTTCTGCTCTTTAATTTTGAAACATTTTCCAAAGACTCTCGTTTGGATTTCACCACATAATTTTCCCAAGGAACTCTTTGTTTGCGTTTAGGTTTCACAGGGATTATATCAGCTGCAGTCTGTTGGTGTGCAGAGATGAAAGCTTCATAAACCATGTTTTGTCTTCCGATTCGTCAGTTAATCCATCAAAATGATTGTGTAAAGATATGCAGAAATGGTTTTAAAAGATAAAATGCTCCAAAAATTCACAATTTTTGTTGCTTTTTGTATGAAGAACATATCTATTTGCAAAACTTGAACCCAACTGTGCATTTAGATCACCAGCAATCAATAAAACATTGTGTTTCGGTATCGAGCACACCAGAGATGAGAGCTCATTATAGAAAACAGATACTTCAAGTTCTTCTAATACATTTGCAGGGCTGTAGCAAGATACAATTGATACTGCTGGGTTACCTTCGAAACTTGCAGCAACAATTCTGGGTGAAATTTTTTCTAATATTGATTAAAGAGGAAGAAGATTTAGGTCTAAGCGGCAAACCCACTCAACCAATCTGAGCTGTTTGATGCATTTTTCCAAGATGATGTAGTGATCAGTGACCAGCCTAAGCCAACGTTATGGCATCTTAATAGCAGATCATCATGTGAGACGCGATACTTCTGTATGCAAATAACATCTATACCGTATTCAATAGCATATGTTATAAGCTCTTTCTTCTTTATTTTATTTTATTTATTTATTAGGGTACGAACATTTAATGTTGATAGTCGTGTTGTTTTCTTTCCTCTAAATAACGGAGTTGTTGGTACCAAGGGGATGGAAGGGAGGGGCAGTAGCATACTTGTCACATTTGGAACGTGTTTTACTCTTTTTCTTTAATTTATTTGACAAAAGATGTTGTGACGTCAGAAGGGCCTTCTGACTTCTCAGTTTGGTTCCATATAATGTAAATACATTTAGAATGTAAGAGTGGTTCTACCAGGAAACAGAAAAGTAACAATGCATCCTTTACCCCAGAATTACTGTTAGGTAACGAGATTCACTTTCTACACCCTTGAAATACATACGTTGCTCACTGTTGGTCTTAAACATCGACATATACTTAAAGGCTGATATTCAGGCTCAAGCGTTTCAGCAGTCGTGAATGCTGTGAAAGGAATTATGTCTGGCTAAGGTCAGGCCTTAATTTCTTGAGTCAAAACAAAGTAAGTTGTTATAGAACTTTGCATTTAAATCTGAGACAATTCTGGTTACAGGAGCCATTGTTTAAGCGGTAGCATTGCGATAAAACTGATGGAACAAGAATGAGTATGGAAAAGAATCCATTGCATTTAAGAGAAGTATCTCTATGGTTACTACGTTTCGTGAAACCAAGATGGTACATAAAACTAGCCATTTCAGCATATCTGACGTCATCACTTTTAGAGTCAATTAGTAGTATCTCATCAGTATACCTGAAACTGGAATTAAGTACGCCTACATGTCCCTATCGTAGGACAAAATATCAACAAACCCGGTGTCTTCATGACCAATGATCAACTAAACACGTCGTAGGCGCTACCCTTCAACTGTTGACACAACATAAGAGCTGCAGACAATATAAAGCTTCAGCAGGAAAAGTCGACTTATATTCAAATGTAATCAATATCAATATACCTCCGCACTTGCAATTTAATGTTATATAACATCGCGGTATTGTTTTTAGAACTGTGGCATTAGGCATTTTTCTTAACTCATAAGCTAATCGGATCATTCGATCCATATAAAAAAGAACGATCCTCCATTTGCCTTTTCATCTGCCAGCTCTTGGCTTCCTCATCCTGTTTACGAGTAAATTTGTCATCTTCAACCAATATAAATTTAACAGCAGTGGACAACCGGAACATAACACTCAAATAATGATATCACTTAAATTGAACGCGAAAAGAAAAGGGGGGCCTTCTTTTTAAGATTTCGTGACCCTTTGTCAGGGAAAAATTCTGGTGACTGACATAGTTACACGGTGAAAAACAACATACAGCGCCCTTCCAAGTAGCCCATGATTGAAAGGTTCTACATGTTTTAAATCTTGAAAATTAGAAATGTTTTAATTTGAAGGTAATGTCGCCTGCAATAGACCAGTCAATAGAATATCAGTGATTGAAAACAAAAATCGAAACATCATTGCCAGGACCTCGTTGTCACCAGACGCCATTATCGTAAGGAAATTAAAGTGAACAACGTAAAAATCCAATTGGTATAGCTTTAATTGCGCGAGAACTGCACATTGGTCACACAACTTGTTAAACTTTGTTGAAAAACTTGTCTGTTAGCAAGCTTTCCTGTAGACTGGTATGTAGCTATTAAATCATTGTCGTTTAATATTTGTTCTTTGTCCTCTCCCTTGGGTGTGTAGAGACGTGGCTAGGGCATTGAGCTGTTATCAAGGGTTTTTTGTCATAGCAATGTCCAAATATAACTTTGAGTACTATGGAGTACTGTAGAATGAATATTTTATCAAGAGATACTGCATCAACCTTTAAACAGCACAACCCTTAAACTTTGAGTCAGTCAAATATTTACGTAGCCTCTGTATGACGTCAGATAGCCATGAGTATTTGTCATCTCACAATAAAAGAAGTACGTGGTCCAAAGAGGATTGAAAAGGCTAAAGTCGATTGCCAGGAGTTCGTTTAATTAAAATAAGAAAAGCTGATAGCGTCTCTTGCCACCATAATCCTGAAGTGAAAGAAAACGTTGCTTTGGCCTGTCTGGCATGAGTAAACTTTAAATGACACGCAGATGAGAACATTGGTCACTATTAGATTCCAAAATCTCCCATGAGGAACGTGGATAGACCAAATGAATGCTTTTAGAAGTACAGGATTACAGACTATACAAGAGTAGTAATAAGTACTAGAATATTTTGTGTTTGTGGAGAGATTTTTATGTATTAAGGTAGTGATTATACATCCTCATTTAACCTATTGTGCGAGGAGTTTTACAACAATCAGAGTACTCGGGGGAAGAGGGCGTTTTAGACGTTACCTATTTACCTTCGCAAACTGTGATTCCCACAGTACTGAAGTTTAACATACTTAATAGATTATTTCGAAACATTAAAATAATGTTCAAGTCTCTAAACATTGTGGGAGGCATAATTTTGGTAGCAGGTTCCTAAATGTCCTCCCCTCCCGAATAACAGAAAATAGGGTGATAAATGTAAAACGTGCACGGACTTGGAGGGTAAACATTGATACTTATGAAACAGGGTTTGCACAAAGTAACAAACTCGACTCTGTTTCCTGATTGGTATCTTAGTTGCTCTCCGAAAAGCGGTTTTGAAATGACGGGCTGTTTGCTTTGATAGAAATGAAAAAATCTGGACATTTGTAACAAATTACAGAGGGTTTTTCTATGGTAGGCACCAAACCAGTTATTTTATAGTATACAATTTTAAGATAACAATAATGCTAGCGTGTGATTTTGATGCTCCGGAATTTAAAATGTCACTAGAGAAGTCACTAGGGAATTCTTTCTGTACATGTAGCAAGTGTTCTCTCCACTTGCTCAGGCAATTAAGAAGATAGCCATCTCTAGAAAGCGTGTTAGTAACTGCAAGTTTCCACTTTCTATCCGGATACAATCAAAGGCAGTAAATCCACATTATCACATTTAGAGTAGAAATGATATTGCTTACAATTATGTTAACTTTTTAAAGCGCCTATTACAAAGTGTTAAGGGGATTTACAACGATACATTGAGGTAATGAAGTACGTAAGCGGATATTGATGAAGACGACAGAGCACGTAAATTTACAAATCGTGTTTTAGATCTACTTCATCCATTATCAGTTGCTGTTTAATGACAAATCAAGTCAGGAAATGTTATTAAAATGGCGAGTTATCAATATGCCTTACATTTGACAATGGAAGGGGGGCAACTTAATAGATGTGCAACATTCAATTTATTACCTTTTTGTCACTGCCACTATCTTGGTAAAGCTCTGTAATGAACATCTACATAGTATACCCTTTTTAAGTTAAGCAGGTTCAATTCACAAACCAGCCAATGGGGAAAGAAGAAAATTCCTAGAGTTAATGATGAGCTTTACCCTTTTCGTCCTTCAGAAAGAACGCAATAGATGAAAGTATATCAGAACGTACGCTTTGCTTGGCAAAAAAATTTGTTTTGCCTTTAAAGAGACCTTAGAGACAATGAGTCTCCTGCGCCCAATTTCAAGAAATACTCGATATGATCTGAGATTATGATTTTCATACATTTAGTTATTATGTACGGCAAGAAGAAAATACTTACCGTTTGTTTGATTGAGATTTTATTCTATTTAAATAGGTATAATACTGCCTGTGATAAATGTATGTAATAAATGTAAATACCAAAGAAATCGTAGACTTTCAAAAAGTTTTGCAGTTGTATTTAGCCTGCTTCGGCATTTTCAGTACTCGGGTATTATATACATAGTATGTCCTTTTTAGATGCTTTTCACGACGTCTTCTTTTAGATGATAACAAATCTATATATGCCCTTAGAGTGGTTGTCAACCCTTTTCCCTATTTTGCCCTATTCCTCCCCTCTTATTGACAATATTAATAGTCTCTGCCCATAGAGCAAAAGTTTATTCCTGGAAGGTAGCAACTACTAAATTCAATATAAATAATCAACAGGTAAGCAAGCCTAAATTCCTCCCACCAAAAAACCTGTTGGTATAATTTAGTTTCCCTCCTATTTCTGAACGTACTGCATGTATTGAACTCTGATGAGACTTTGTCCACTTTTTAAAAAACAATTATTATAGGATTCTGTCCGGTGCCTATACTTATGCTTGGCTGTTGGTAGATCAATGGCCACTTTGGTTCGCTCACCCAGTGGTGGGCCTGCTTTGTTTCCACCCCTTCAAGGACTCTCAGTAGTCCTGTTAAAGAGTGTTGCCCTTGATAGTTTTCAGACATGTCTAAGTATTGTAAGCACTGCTTTTTTACCCATGGACACAATGGACTGGTTTGCCCCCACTCCCTCTTGGAGCTTTATTATTGATATTTTATCCTACCCAAATATTCAAAGGTTTAACATTCTAAGCACTTAATCTAGATTGCAGTCAGCTTTCATTTCACACGTTGTACATAGATGGCACCATTAACACCGTGGCACTTAAAATAGACATAAATAAAGTATATACTGTATAGATACAATGCACCGTTGTGGTCTAGTGGTTAAGGAATCCGACTCACATGCCAGAGGTTGTGATTCGAATCCCGCCTAGCCCGATATAAAAACTATTGGCTGGGTTAGGCCACGGGAGACCACCCCTGTAACTGTGCTCTCACCCCAGGACATTGCTCACTCTGGCTGGGCAATGGGCTACGCCCGAAATCAAGTATGCCACAAACCACCCATCCCCACCCACAAAAGATATATAACACACATGCTTGTTATAATACAAGTATACAATACACAGGATTACTTTCAAAACAGAGATTTAATAACAAAGACGCACATAAATATTTGCAGTAAGAATCCCTTTTGAAACCACGATTTTGAATGTGACCATCATTTCTGCATTAATTGCGTGTCGTAATTAGCTGCAATGCATGATGCTTAACTTTTAAACCTGTTTTGGCTTTCAAATTTCTCGCAAGATGTTAAACGGTCCCTGTCTAAGAGTCACCGTTATAGAGAAACATTATAAGGACAAGGCAGTAAGCAACTTATTTTCAGATATATGTAAAAAAATTACCTATAAAGTGTTACATATGTTAAGATTTTAACATGAAGGAAGTGCTTTCGTGCTGAGTGAAAAATTTGGAGTTTATCATAATAAAATAACACTCTTTACACCTTCAAGTATGTTTTCTTATAAACAGAATTTTTGTTTGCTTTGACAGGATGGTTCAACTATATTTGCTTCTCTTTCATCCCTCTCATACTAGGTCATGGAGTCATTTCTTAAGCCTGTTTTAGAGAGTATTAAGCAGAGCATTTATTGTTTGGAAAGGTGAAACCGTATTTTTTGTGTATGTCACTTTTACATATACATGGTGTGCTGAAACTATCTAAAGGCTGATGCAATCTACAAACAGTGGCTAAGACTATTTTTGCCCCTGACGCTATTGGCTAATGAAACAGTTATGATTAGTTCAACTCCCCGAATGTATATTGCAGCGGATAGCAGTTAATTTATGATAGTTGGCCAAAGAAACAGTTACCAAAGTGCGATCGTCTCATACCGACATTGTAGGTATGGAAAGAACCTGCTTAAGGCATCTAGTTGTAAGTTTATTATGCTTGATCGAATGTTAACGAAAATACTTTGGTGTTATTTTCTTGTAAGATTGACACCTTCCATTAAAAATACCATACTGTGGCAGCCTCCTTCTGTGTTGGTAACAATCTTGTATGATTCGAATGGGCAGATCACTGTCCTTTTCTTACCAAAAGGTATGAAGATATTAACCAAACGACATAATGGTTTTCTAGTTTTTAAAAATTGATATTATTCATCCTTATAAAAAGTGCTGATGTAGAAAGACTTGGTATGATGTAAGAATCTAGAACCATTATCATATGGGCAGATGTGTTTTTGTGTTTAAACCCAAAGCATTAGGTTTTAGAGAGGGTTAAGTTTTTCACAGTTAGCACCTCCGGTTCTTTAGAGAAAGTCAATGAGTCTTATGCTGATTCACATAACTGTATGAGTTTTGACTTTTGATATCCTGAGTACGAAACTCCACGTTGTTTTAAAAAGTTACGAAGTTCGTCAACAGTAAGTGAGGTAAAGTCGACTGTGTCAGCCAAGGTCTCTCATTATCTAAACTCTTAGCCCTACCATTGAAATGTCATAATGACATACTTTATCTAACCTGAAAGAACCTTATTCGACCAACTGCTTCTCGTACTACTATGTACTTACTTTGGGTTTTGTGGCATTCTCTTGATTAGAACCGTACTAAGTAATTTTAATCTTTAAAATGTGTATGCATGTACAATCATTTTACGGTGTTTAACAATTATGATCTATGAAACTGTTTATAGATGTAATTGATATACAGGGTATTTTCAAATCTTTGTCTACAGCTTTGCCCTATCCCTTTGCTCGTTTTCCATACCTGCATTTCTTTCTCAGATCCAATCTTTTTCAAATTTAGCATTGTGTTCTTGATTAGATAGGGTTCGAAATGGTAAGCTAGAAAAGATACCAGAGAAAATGGTCCCGTTGCTGAGGTAATCTCTATTTTCCTCTACTATCTTTCTACACCTATGTTATATGCATATACACACTTACATGCATACATATAGGTTCATATATATATATATATATATATATATATATATACAGATATATATATATATACTGGGCTTTACTCAAGGCTGCATACATAAATATTTATGTTCTGACAAATATAACCCCCCCCC
>JAAAKL020013329.1:0-12527 GCA_010016065.2 Carybdea cf. marsupialis auct. non (Linnaeus, 1758)
CCTGAAGTCTGAATCTCACATCTACGGCTTATCAATGTTATACTGTTCCCAATTCGGCAGAGATGCCGTTTTAGCAAATCCTGCAAGGGCTAATACAGCATTCTACCAAAATTTCAAAAAGGTATAGAAGTTCTCGATTCAAATTATCATCTCCATGATCAAGTGTTATATAATAAGAACCGACTGTTAAATAGTAAAGTGAATCTATAACACCGACGTGATTCTACACTTCGCGTGTGCGGTTGAGAACGACTACAAATCTTCGTGTTTTCTTCTAAGTTGGTACCACCTACGGCTGCCACTAATATGGTCTGTATCACCCCCCAATATTCCGTGCGATTTCATATAACTTTTGCCTGAAAATTTCTAACTTTTGGGATGACCTGTAATACTTTCAGGAAACATGGCATCATCCTCTGTTCACTTCCAGCTGATTTATGGATGAATAGCAAGCAGTTGATTATAAACAAGTACCCATGTACTGTTAAGTATTATTCAAAATTCGTATCATTTACACCTCTTCGGAACCTTGTTATAAAGAAAGTTCAATGTCAACACGCTTACTGTACATAAAGTAACACTGGACGTAAACAAAGGAAACAGTTTTCGTAAATGTTGAATGACTAAAATCTCTTTTATATACAATCTTTTCACATACAAAATTCTTTAAGTCGCTAAAAATGAGTCTCATATATTTTCACTTCAAAAGTTACTAAGATGGCGACGTGTCTGATTTCTCCTCTCCTTCCTTTTCCTTCTTGTGCCGCTTGCTTACTTTCACTACCTCATTCTGGAGGTATTCCATCACAGTCGGACCGGTCAATCCGATGAAAATTCCAAAAAGTCCCACAATAGTTTTCTGCTTCCTCGTTAATGCTTTATAACTCGCTATGAACCCCATTCTGCGAGATAAAAATATCAAAACATTATATATGACAATATATGAAAACACACACAAAAGGATCTTGGGAAAATACAATATATAAAAGATAACATAGAGGACAGAAGTTAAACCTGTAAAACTCAATAAGCCGACGGGTTTGTAAGTTTCATATGCCTCATTGTTTGAGAGTCAAGTCACTGTTGACAACTGAACAGATGCTCGAGGTGGTGGCTGTAGTTCTCGTAACAATAGTAAGGAAACAATAGTTGGAAATCCTCGGAAATACGCGAGAAAATCAAATGGAGAAGGTAGTACTGTTGAGAAAGATTGAAGGCAGAAGAGCACCGAGACAACTGAGAAGGAAATACCTGGACAGTTTGCTGAGTGACACCGCTAGAGTCAACAAACCGTCTGAACTATTTAAAAGACGCGGGATAGAAAGAGAAGGCCGACGTGTAATGGGACATGACGCTGTAGTATGTAACTTATTTGCAAGCATCAAAGCGCAGGGCAGAGAACATGACACCCAAACATAAAATTGATAATATTTTCTTCCTCTCTAAAACATTGCGCCGTTATAAGCCCATTGGCTCACAATTTAAATTTTCTAAATTTTCCTTATCGGGAAGCTGCATCAAGGGCGCTTAGCTCCACCTTTCCTAGCGGCTCTTCCATATACTTTTTGGATATCCACTTTCACGTGATGCACTTGTGCTTGATACTGAGATATCAGAAGCCCGAGTACATGATGGTTTATCCCATGGGCTGTGCCTGACAACTTTGCTGTTCTTGTTGTCCCCGGATCTTCTGGCACTTAATGGTGAAGTGATGTCTTGGCAAAAACAATTCAGCAGTCTTACCAGTCTTATAGTCCTTCAGCACAATTGTTAATATTTCATTCTGCTTATAATGCATTTCAAACAATATACAACAAACTATAGTCCTCTTGTCTGGAGGAATAACGGACGTGTAAATAAACTGACCTATTGTTGATAAAACACTGTTTGATTCTCTAGAGCAAAAAAACTTTTGCGCTTTTAGCGACTGGAAGCTAACTTTCGGGAAACTCTTGTGAAATAATTCGATTTCAAACTTATGAAAATCAGTGTTGCGAAATGAAGTTCATTTAGAAATAAAACGTAACGAACCACTCCTGATTGTAATGCAAATTAGTGTAAAGTTAGATAGAATGTTCAGTGACCTCGACAGAAAATCGACGATACGATCTCAGGGAAAAAAGTGTGGCCCTTTCATGATCTGAACAAAAAGTCTTTCACGTTTGGGTGGATATTACTGCAAAAGCCATAAAAACATTACTGCAACATTCTATTCGCACTGTTTTACTTGTTGCATGTTCTTTAACCTCCTTTGTGGTTATGGCAATCTCCGAATCTTCTCTAATCTCCACGACTCCAGTTGCAGCCGTAAGCTCAAGACTCTCACCATGCTAGCATACTTACCCCACCATATGGTTTGCAAGGGTAAAGGGTACAATTTTTGACTCGCAACATCACTTTTCAAGCCACAAAGTCTGCTTATATTATACTCATCAAACATACATCGTCCTCAGAACAAAAGCGATTTTACCAATTGTTAGTTGCTGAGAAACATGGTGCCAATTGTTGGAGTATATCAACTAGCAAGTATTGATGACAAGATTCTCGAAGTCACGCTCCCTTCCCCCAGTTTCTGCTTTTCCTGCTGCATCTTCAGATTTCCAGGACTCGTATTCTATGTTACTTCATTTGCGCCATACCAACCTACAACAAACCAAAAACAGCATCCCTCCTCTCTGAAACTCCAAACTGTCACTAATTCCTCTATCACAATGTATGAACAAAAATCTGTTAACCTTGCCCTTGGCCTCCACCACACTTTGCTATGGCTTTATTTTTCTTCTTGCCATACCTACCCCTATTCAGGGGGCAAGTATTCTAGCACTTTTTAGACTAAAGGTTGATGGTCACTAATGTCAAATTAATGACATCCGCAACTATCCTTGCAGTTCAGGGTTTTTCATTCTCAGATCCTTCTCTTAACCCCATGTATTGTATTACCATTGGTTGTTCTTGATACCAAGATAGCCTACAGAAGTATCCACATATGACATGCCCCTACTACAGCACCACTGCTGTTAAGCACAATATACCACATCAACAGTGGACATGCTTCAGCCAGACCTTGATGCCTGATTCTGATCATCTGTACCAAAAACGAATCTGATCATATGCTTCAGCTTGGCATTATACATCCCTTTAAAAGCTATTGTCATCCAAGAAAGATCCAAGAGGTTGGGACCCATGCAATGACCACAAGTCTTAACCAGTCAAGTTAAATCTACTGGGCACAATCTCTACATTGAATACTACTAGGTGTCTGTACTTCTGTTAAATTCAATGTAGGATATACAACTGCAGAATTTGTGTATGGAACTATCAACTGCTAAATTTGTCTCTCTGCCTGATAATGTGTCACCTCCCTCACCACTGAAGGCGAGACCTTCATAATACAATGTCCAACCTTTTCCTGATATCTTCACACCCACATAATTGATGATATCATGCCCCACGGGGGTTTTTTTCGACTCCTTGTGCCCTTATTCATCACGATGATGTTCGCTGTCCACTAAAATTCTTATGATACATTATATTATTAGTTACCATTCAGTCCTGTATGTTGGAAGTTGATCATTGTGACATCACCTTCCTGTAATGAATGTTCGCATTGTGTAGGTTGACGTCATTGAGTAGTCATGGTATGACGGAGTGTATTGTCTGATGAATGTGGTATGTCTAAAGATGTGCTCTTAAGAGAGCAAGCCTGTGTAGTGTAGTGGTTAGCACGCTGGACTGCAGTGCGGAAGGCCGTGGATCGAAACCCGGCACGGGCATCAGGTTTTCAATACTATATACTACATTTCTTCGGTTCATTAATCAGTTACTCCTTTCATTCTTCCATTCATTTTACCACAATATACTTGCGTTCGATTATGTTCTTCGAATGAGATTTATTACTATTTCCAGCCCCATCTTGGATGGGAGTTGTTTCAAACCTGAAAGCCATTTCCATCTTTTTGGTGCAATTTTGGAAAGTGCTCTTGAATACGGACGATCGCGATGAAATTTTGTGCTTCCTAGCGACGGATTTTTTCACAATGTTGCAGCCGCGCCTTCTTATACACGAGTATAGATGTAAAGGGATTCAGTAGCTTGTTGTTGGGAACTACATGCACAAAGTGAACTATTAATCGCAGAATTTCTGTGGTTGATATTTACCGCACCTATCGATTAATGAATAGATCATATATGTAGAATAGACCTACTTTGTCGGCTACAGTTAAACTCCGCAGAATGGACTACTAGTAGTATATTATATTACTAGTACAGTACGGTAGGTTACGTATACCGGAATCAAATGGGGGGGAAATACAGTAGAAAAATACTTACAGGGTAAAGCTTCGTTAACTGCGTCTTGAAAATGCGAGAGTATATCCAAAATAAACAGAATCCACTCTGTTTCACTTATAGAGATCTCTTCATAACACAAAAACCGACAGTCGATAGGCCTATAATCAATATCATGTATTCCAGTGTTTCGCAGTATTCGCTAACACCACATTGATATAGGTACAAATAGTTTCAGTCTCGTTCCAAAGCAGAGGGGCGGAGCTCTTTCGTCTTTCCAGACCTGACATCACGAACAGAAAAAAATACGTATTTTGCACTTGTCGTCAATATACTTCATGGAGGAGATACATAGATTAAAGATAGAATATTGCTGTCTATTCACGCTTTGGTTTATGTAATAAATAAAGAAAAGGTCAGCAAGAAGATTTTTTCGAAAATAGGGTAGGAAGGCCGCGCCAGGGGACTTAAGTTTTGTTGAGGTAACATTAACACGGTACATGTACTAAAGGTACTACAACACGAATGGACGGGAGGGGTAGCAGCTTCGATGTTTTGAGACCTGAGATTGTTTCCATTGGTAAAAGGAAGTATAGAAAGATCCCGTTTACTTTGAAAGGAAAACAGGAAAGCCAAAACATAGCCCCATTGACTGAAGGTAGGCTTAACATTACGTAAATTTGACTTACTGGTAGGCTAGGCCGACGCAAGCTTTGAAATTAGGCTCCAGGTGTATTGAATTTTCTTGCCCATCCTTCCCCCGGAAAAAATATTGCCGATTGCATGGTGCAACACGAAATACAACTTACGAGGCATATAGGATAGGCAGGAGGCCTAGGCTAAAGTCTTTACGGGGCTGTAGGCCTACCCGGTACTTATTGAAAGCAAATTGATACCGGTACCTTTTATTTACTTTTAATTCATTTGTACAGCTTTGAACCTTTGTATATGCCCGTACGACATTTACCGATTCCAGCACGAGTGCAAAAAGCTCTATGGTTATTTGTGATAATTTCCGAATAGGCCTAGTTAACGTTATCTTTCGGGGCATGCGTGGAGTTTTGTACAACGTGGTGCAAGAGTGGAATGTTGGTGTCTCTCGTCATTTTTCAGACCAGTTGAAGGAACGGCATATCACCGTATAGCACAGTAAACATAACCTGACAAAAAGCAGATTATTGATTCTAGTGCCAATGGTCAATATGCAACAGCAGTCATGAAGCGTCATCCTGGCATGAGTTCCAGTATCTAGCAATAAGTTCATACCCACGACCATCTCTGCTGTGTTGTGTCATCATTCAGTTCATTTAGGGGCGGGCTCTTGGTAATGGATGCTACCTTGCAATATGCAGCTGTGACATCAGTGATGTATTCTTACAGGTGGCCCGATACAAGGTAACTGATGTGTATCAGGGTAGTGCAATGATGAAATAGTGGAAAGATTTAGTACTACTACAGCTGGGGCAATCCATGGTCAATAGGACGTATTCCCTTATGAAAGTGCCTCAGACATGTAGCACTTCAACCTTAGTGCTTGGAATATTTTCATAAACAATGATGTAGTGATTCGTCATCTAAGGCTAACCAGAATGTGCAACAGCCGTTACATTAAGAGACATAAGTGTCCGCATCAAAGCTCTCAATTAGGAAGGCCAGCCTTGTGCAGGAAACATAGTTGAAAGGAGCTAGAGCATTGTTTGGAGTGGAGGAAAAGAAAAAACAACAGTTGTATGTTTGCTCTATAGTCCAAACCAATTTATTGTTGTGTGAAGTCACAGTAGCAATGATGCAACACCAAAGGCGATCTGATCCCTAATGACAAGGCAAGGTTAAAGCTGTTGTGCTGACACTGTCATTTGCATGTTGCTCATAGATATGTTCTGGTCAGTGTACCTTTTGAGTCTTTTACCTCCTGGTGTGTGATACTTGTGTTGCCCTCTACAGTTTAACTGGCTGAAGGAGTATCTACACTTTCAGAAACTCAGATCAATGATCTAGCAGCTGTCTTCAGCTTCTTACTTATGGTTGGAGATTGAGAGTGCTCTGTAGGTTCACCTTCTTTGGGATAATCTTTGAGCTTAAATTGACAAGATAGGAGAAAAATACGGCAATGGTGAGTGTTTCAGCCCCCAGCAATATTATTTATCTCTTGGTTACTGAGTTGAATGTATATCAATGGCATCCAGAAGCAGAGCAAGCCCCCATTGCTACACAATTGATGAACAAATAACTCAGACAAGGATTCTCTGTGTAGCTAATGTAATGTACACATATGCTTGTGGCTATCTTGATAGAAAATCATATCAGCAGGTCAACTATCATGAGTTTCAGTAAGATTCCGTTACTGAAGAGAGCTATAGAACAGAAGTAAAGTAACTGCCAATAGCCCTACCTGAGCAACCACAAATTTTTCTGGGTAGGATTAGGATATTCCTGAGTTAGTTCTTTTTCTCCAGCAAAATGCAGGTGTATTTGTTAACAGCTTGGCAAAGCCCTTGTGATAATAAGCTCTGAGAGTTCTGACAGTTTTGTTGATTTCTGCCTGGCTTGGGAAAAGTGACCAAGGAAACACAGTCTTTCCTTTAACTGCACCTTGTCGATGTGTCTTGAGTCACTGACACATTTACCATGTAGAAGAACTGTTTGTGGATCATGGCTATGAAACTTTAAATCTCTAAGGATGCTCAGCAGCCAAGAAGATAGAATGACTGACTCTGTGAACAATTGCTTTGTTTTGAAATCAATTCTTGCCTGGTTCTCCAGATCTTGAGTGATCCAATGTCTATATTTTTAAACAAAGGCTTACATGGGTTGGTGCTATGTGTGAACTCTACCTTTATAAGGCTCTGTTGCTAAATATAATCTGTGATGTCACAACCTGCCACAAGGTCCAGAAGTGGAAACACATGTGCATACAATTCCTGATGACAAGTTACAGAACCTTACTAATCTATTCATGAACAGAAAAGCTTTGCGACAGGGTGATCTAAATAAATATTTTGATTGCCCTGCTTTGCGACAATCTGTTGTGAGAGGCACAGTGCAACTTTTTTCCTTGACATTTTTTCATTTTTTGGTGGCTTGGTAGTATACTCAATTTCAAGTGCAGCCTATTGCCCAGTGAGAGTGAGCAATGACCTGGGGGGAGAGCACATTTACAGAGATCTAGTCTTTATGTTGGGATATTGGGTTAGGTGGGATTCAAACCCACAGCCTTGGACATATGAATTGGATTCCTTAACCACAAGACCACAGTAGCTCTATGTTTTTTCATTAAAGTTTTTTCTTGTGAAGCTTGTTGCATACATCTTTCTTACTGCTTTTACAATGAATGGGTCAAGCTTTAAAAACAATAGCATTATGTAAACCAGCCCTTAACTGAATGTTTTGCTATTATATGTTGAGTGTGCTCATACTGCCAACCTGAAGCATGCTTGCTGTAAACTAAATTTAAGTGGGTAGAGCTTGCTAACGTGAGCAGTTTTTTGTATCATTCAACTGGTTCATTCAATTTTTCACAATCATACTGACTTTAAAGGAAAAAAATGGTCATTAGTTCTCTTTACTTTATACTATTCTACAAAGGTTGATATTGGTCAGTTGATGATGGGTGTGATATCCTTTATGCCTATTTCCAAGGATGAAAAGCCAGTTTGTTGAGAATACGTTGTAGCTCATATAAAGGGGCTATAACAGCAACAATAAGTACCGGTAATGTGATATATGCAAATGCAAATATGTATACATTATTTTTCACAGATTTCTGAGTAGGATTTTATGTTATTCATACCTGTCACTTGTGAAAACGGAACATTGGTTCTGTCATGTTTTTAAAACTTAATTTTATACCCTGTTCAATGTAACCTACCTAGTATTGTTTACTTTATTTCATCATTGTAGAATGGGATGATGAAGTTTGTGATGCAGAGACAGAGGTAGAAAAAAATGACAAAGGTTATGTCATCAGACTTGCAGACATTCCAGCATTTTATTTCAAATTTATATGTGGTAAGCAAAATGAAAACAAGAAGAGGATTGAAAAGCAGACAAACTGCCATATTAATATACCTAGACCAGGATTTGATGGGGAAGTAGGTAAGCATTTAGAATGTTGATAGGGGATTGCTAGTAGTTTATGATACGGTAATTATAACACCAACAAATTATGAATTGAAAACATTACATGAAGCAGCTGTATTGGCACAACAGTTGTCTTCCATCAAGAGTTTGTCGGTCCAGTGTTGTGGTTTAGGCTTATCTACCTACCTGTATACCTACCTACCTACAGTGGCTTAGACTTACCTACAGTATTCCATGAAAGTGAGATTGTAATAACAACATGGCAAATTGCTATGGTTGAATAGTATTTTGAGGACAGAGATGGTGATCAGAACTAAGATTTAGCAAATACTTAAAAAGAAGTTTAAGGAGTGGTGATGGTGAAGGGCCTATAGTACATGGGCTATAGTGGAATAGGAGCTGGGACGTGTGTAAAGAGGCAAGGACAAGATATATAATGTAGAAAATATATATTATTGTATAGTTACATGTAACCGTACTCTGTAATGGATACACAATGAGAGGTATCACAGGCCATGGAATGGACACTCAAGGATTAGTAGTCTGGAAGTAGTTCAGCCTTAGCACATATAAAGGCTGGCTTGTAGCACTGTCAGTCTCATGGACAGGAATTGGTTAAACATGAACACTATGATAGAAAGATAATATTAAAATGATGCCAAGATGTAACTAATGTTGCAATAGCATGTCAAGAAGGGTAATAGATTGTTGGTAGACACGTTACTTGAATGCCTATTTGGATATTACATGAGAGCTGAGAGACATGGCATACTTGTAAACAAGATGAAATACATACAATAATATTTACAGTGAATTAGAGTGCAGCACAAGACAAACTACTGTAATTAAAGTAGGTAGGCCAAAAGTGGTAATCCAGTGGTAAAAGGAGTAAGTAGAGAGGGGTGTATCCTAAGAGTAAAATGACAGTACCACACACCTATGAAATGTTGGCTTACAGACAAAACATGGGTAGCAAATGTGTCGTATGTGACAGGCATATTGAGCTTGACTTACGAGAACTAAGGGAACAGACCTTGTTATTATGAACATTCCTGCACAATATTGAGAGACAACTGAAAAAAATTTGGTTGCCAAAAAAATGCCTTTTTATGCTACTATTTATTGTTATTTGACACTCTTGTGGCAAAATATGCAAGGAAAACTTCCGAAATTAGTGTGATATGCAATTTGTAAAATGATGGTGAGCTTTATTATGAACAAAAGATCTTGTAAGCAATTTAACTCTTTGCAAAAAACAGTATTATGCTGCAAAAATATAAAACCAGGGTCACTTAGAATCGGGGAATGGCATCACAGAGTTTTAAGTGTGAGTAGGAGAGGACAGCACTTTGGAAGAAATATTGCCTATAGTATAATGACTAAGAAGATTTAGATACCTTGTATCACCATATTTAGATGAATGCATCATTACATATTGAATTCAGCCTAATGCGTAATATATAGAGCATTTTTGAAAGTTTTCCAGGGATATTGCAAACACAAAAAATGTACAAAATAAGTTTTTGACAGAAAGGATAAGAAGTGGGGCACATGTACAATCTACACCTCACACAGTAGTTGCTAACCATTATAGAAGAACACCTGCCCAAAGTATGATACCTTGGACAATTTATGTACTAACATTTGGACTAACATAGTGTTATAATATTGTGGTATAACAGAACTTCATATCAATCTACAGTAACAAAGATTATGGATCATCTATTAAGCTAGGGAAAGTTTCCACATCTTTGAGGTTATTGACTTAAATTTTAAAGTGAGGTATGGTTAGGACTGTGATTCAGTTATGAAGGAAGATTGGCCTGAGTAAAGTTGTACTATAGGTGCTACAACCAAAAGTAGTGCATAGTCATTCCAACATTTTTTACAAGTACAAATTAGATTCTAAAACAATATTTTGTATCCAGCAACTTGCCATTTTGGGTTGATTTTAATTTTAAAAGTGATTTCAAATCTACTACTGGCAAGCCAGCCTTGTATTGTGTATGAATAGTAACATGATGTTATTGTCCAGGGTCACTGCCAAGGATAAAGTTGAAGTAGTAGGAATGATGGTACCCCATGGGTAATGGTTTAAGAGACTGATATTACTGATAGCAACATTTGTTTTGTTTCTTTTGATTAAACTTTCCCATACAGTGAAAGTTGTTTGGTAAAAAATCAAAGTGAACAACAGTAAGAGATGACAGTACTATTTTTCATTTCTAAACTGCCTTCCAAAGAAACAGGTATAACCACTAAGTTATCTTGAAATGTATCTGTTATAAGCTTACAGTACATATGTGATATCATGAGTTGTGAGGCGTTATGACGTAAACAAGAGATCTTGAAACTTAAGTACTCAGAAATTGTTACAATACACAAACCCGGAGTAATCTGATGTCATTATTTTCTGAAGTCATAACAGGAACCAGCCGTGGAAGTGTTTTGTCAGCAAAATCCCAAGTAGAACTTATTGTGGAATCAGCACGAGCACATCAGAGTCCAACACATTTTATGTCGATTCCGTTAACTGGACCTAAGATAAAGGAGCAATTTGAGGAATTCAAACAGTTAATCTTAGAAAACTGTCAACAGGTACGTTTATTAATGGGTATAAAAATCTTTTGAAATGGATTATTCATGTAAATATATAATATCTTAGTATGTTTTGCTAAAATTAGTGGTCATTGATGGAAGTTATTTTGCTTAGTATAATCTCTGCCTGCAACAGAATTTTTCAATTTTTTAGGTATTAGTGGATATTATTTTTCTGGGCAAGGAATTATGGACATTTTTTGAGAAACCATTTACTGTAAATTATGCAAGGGACATGTGATACAAATTCCAATTTTAAGTTCACTTTTCCATGGGGCTTTCTCCATGTGGCTGTTTTATCATTCACATAAATTATGAATTTGTATTGTCAAAGGAATTCATAACCAGGTAATGTGCACATGGAATAAGTCCCTAAGTTATGCAGTGCTCATGAAAGAATACATAAATGAAGGGTATCACCTAGCTTGCTACTCATTTTCTATGTCAGGGAATGATTTTGTACTTTGTGTCTGTACAATGTAGAATCTAAGGTTCCCATGGCCCCATTCCGTACTCACCATATCTTTAGCATAGCATATCATATCTTAGCATATGGTGACATCGATACCACAGTATCAATACAAGTTTCTAAATATTATAGGGTAATAACTGTATGCATATATGAATGCTTCACCATCTCCTTTTCCAAGAGTATATATAAGTCAGTGACTTACAATTGAAATATTGCCAAGCCATGACTTGTAAGCTCATGTCTTGTAGACAACCACCACTGTTTATTACCTACTTATACTTCCTTTATGTGGAACATGTATGTTTTGTTGGAAGTTGATCATTGTGACATCACCTTCCTGTAATGTATCTTCACATAGTTTAAGTTGATGTTGCTGTGTAGTCATGGTTTCACAGGGTGCATTGTCTGCGGAATGTGGTATGCCTAAAGTTGTACTCTAAGGAGAGCAAGCCTGTTTACTGTAGTGGTTAGCACACTGGACTGCTGTACGGAAGGCCTTGGATCGAAACCTGGCATGGGCATCAGTTTTTCAACAGGATATGGTGCCAAGTAATGTTTCATGGTGCAGAAAGGACTAGAGATGCTTACAGTTTGCCATCAAGGAGTTTAGGGGCTGAAATCGCTAGAAACAAATGAGCAGCTAAGTCAACTGTTACATTCGGTTTTTCTTGTTACTTGTCTTTAGAGCCTGGTCAATTGAAGTTAAACAATTACGTTTTGTTCTGAGTAAATCCCTATTCAAGTTGAAATGGCTTCTTGTAATAAGAGTGACATTTGTAGCATTGTTCCATTGAATGGATCCAACTATGCTGCCTGGAAGATCCAGGCTAAAATGGCCGTAAAGAAGGAGGGTCTATGGGGCATAGTCAATGGCATCGAGTTACTGCCAGGAGCTAGTCAGGTAGAGGCCTGTGACTAATACTTACGCAGGAGAGACAGGACCTGTGCAAAAATTGTTTTGTCAGTAGAAAAAAGGCAACTAACTATTTTTGTTGGTTACTCGCCTCTACACAAGGGATACAGGCTATGGGATCCAAAGGTGAAAAAGATGCTTTTTAGTTGTGATGTACGTTTTTGTGAGAACACATTT
>JAAAKL020013330.1:0-12527 GCA_010016065.2 Carybdea cf. marsupialis auct. non (Linnaeus, 1758)
GATCACTTCTTACTCTAATCCTGTATTACAACTCTGTGAAAACACATTATTAACACTTCTACTTGCAAAAAAGTGGGAGCCATGGCCCCCTCCCCCCGGTGGCGCGGGCCCTGACAAAGCACATATTTCATTACCAATTTTCAGGAACCATGGGATAGAATGCCATGAGCTCCGTCATTTTCGCATAGAGAGGGTTTTGACTCTTGGTGTCTCTTCATATTGCTTTTTGTGAGAAATGAGATTTTATACCTATGGTGATACAATTTACGTGTTATTAGGAGGTTACGATTCCAAGGATTCTTTGGAGTAAAGCTCTATTTATGTAGCTATCAGTCGCATTATTTTATCTCCTTAAAATAAAACGATATGTTGCGGTTCATAAGCGACATACAACTTATTAAGGAACATTGCGGAATATTCTGTAGGTCCGTAAAAGTGTAAAGAAAACACTTACTCTTTCAGCGATGCATCTGCAAACTTATTATCTGAGATAGATTACAGTGGATAGGTAGAAAATGCTACCTATGAGACAGGCCTTGATATGATATGTTTTGGTGGAGGCATTTTGAAAATTAAATGTAGCTCTTAGAGCTGCGTCATTCCTCGCCAAGAACTGCGTCATCCCTTGCCAAGAACTGCGTCATCCCTTTTCCAGTGTGCACAATGCCCTGAAATTCTCTACAGTTTTTGGAACAACATCACCCCCTGATCTCCATCACCCTGATCGCATTACAAACATTGATACGTTGAATTCTGTAGCAAAGCCGTAAAAAGTCCTACTTTAAAATTCTTGTTTATTGGCATGTAGCTCTTAGATAGCCATAGTTTGACTACATGAAGCTTCATGGTCAATAAGGAGTCACCCACAGGTCATATTTTCCCCTAGACACACACCCCCACGTTATGTTACTTGGAGTAGTCTAGTCTTCAAATTCTCTTTACATTATGTGACTTCATCGAGGCTGTACAAAACTCCTTACTTATAATCAGGATTTTCGAGGTTAAAGAATGTATTTCCTTAATGTAAAGTGATCCGTATATCTACCCATTGAACTGGTGGCATCCTTGAAGGAACGAAGAGGGCGCGATGGAACCGGGTTGTAGAATATAGTTGCACTTAGTGTTGGTGTCGTGAGAGACAACGCTGGTCCCCGAGTGTAAATCTAGAAGTAACGACTAAGAGATTTCAGATTCAAAAATCATCTCCAGTTTCTCCGCAACTCAGATTTTCAAACGATTGATGCAATTATATAGCGTACAGTTGGCACCAAGCTGGGTAATAAATGTACTATCGTTTGGTTTAATTGAGGGAGCTAACGAAGAACGTACCAGATTTCCCGAATATGAACCCTTCTCTGACTTCACTTAATACTGTTTTCCATTGACAAGAAACAAATATATCAATTTAATGATTCCTTAATTAGGCCATAGAGACAAAAATACTCTGAGTAAACTAGTTGACGATGATTGAAATAAAACAAGGTGCATAGGGAGTAAGATTACTCTTTTTTCCCTACATTTTGACAATAGAGAACATGATTGCTTCCAGGAACAAGAAACAATATTCGAGTTCCTTATTGGATAAGAGAGAAGAAGGCCAAAATGGGTCATAATTCATCCTAAATCTGTTAAACCCAAAGTAGGCTGCTAGACGAAGATTTGACCAAAACAAGTGCGCAAGGAGTGGCAATAATCTCTCTTGTGAAATGTAGATAATAAATAACATAGTTGCTTTGAGAAACAAGCAGTGCCATTTAATAGATCACAGAGAAAAAGCTATCATGGCTTACATTTTACTTGGATCTTGTTAAATCTAAGTACTGGAAAACGGTTGAAAGGAAGCAAGTTGTGCGATAGGTTGCAATGATATGATGCCCCCAAAATGTAAATAATAAATAACATTGCCTCGTTAAAGTGACCTGGGTCTTAAATCTTGCTCATCTAGACGACAAGAAGAGCTGAAAGGTTTAAGATAAAATCGGTTTTAAGATACTTGCGGTTCAAATTCCTCCATCAGCCGTGACAAGTTAAATTATTTATGTGTAATGTTCATATATTTCAATATTCAAGAGTTTGTGACTCATACATAAACTGTGATGAAATTTATTCGCGCAGCATATAACACTCGAGAGTCAAATGCAATTATTGAATACCACAGGGAGCCGAAGTAATAAGCATGTTTTTTTCTGATAACATGAAATGATCATTGATTACTTATAGTCTCAGGTCTATGGTAAGGTGATTGCAACTCTCCACATTTCCTACTAAGGTTACAAGATACAAGTAAAACAAACGGTTGTCGATTGATCGAAGTGGCCCTACGCTAAAGGAAAAGTCAACCTTTTGTTGCAATTATTTTTCCCTGATGCACCTAGCGGTAGGTAACAGTTACCAATAGGCGTGTTGTGGCAGCATTGAATTAGGTAAAGCATGACATCCCTAACAGTGCCTTAACTAGTCTGTCTTTCCCCTTTAAGGCACACAATACACCGCCCTCATGCCACAGAATAGAGAATATAGTTACAATTTCTCAACTCTGTGATCAGGCCTTACTTAAGATGTTCATAAGTGGTAGGGCTGAGGACAGGGGCTGAGGTCTTGGCGGATATTTTAGGCAGAGACTAATTTGACTTTTCAAATAGGGGTGTGGTCATTATTTCATTCATTTATTTCCTGATGACGTTTAATATTGCGATGAACTTTGACTAGGCATTAGAATACTCGTAATGAAATCGGGTTGTCTCTTTACTAAAGGCTTTTGGCAAATTGATGAAACTGGTGGTTTGCATCAAGAATTTATACACTTTACGTTAAAAGGCTAGCAGCTGGCGATTGCCGGTAGAGCTGATTTAATAGCTGATACGATATTAATTTTTTTAACAGTTCACTGGTTTAACTCTATCGAAGTTTTAAGTTTCCACCATTGTAATTGCCTTATTTTCTTTTAGAATCCCCTTGAGCGCTTCTTCAACTCTCACCCCTTCAATGGTATCTGGGTATTTGAGGAGGTCTTTTCAAGGAAACACAATAAAATGAGCTACACATGACTGTCGTAATATCAATGAATCGACTTTTATTCTCCACAGTTAAAATCTGCACAACCAGGGGAAATTTAGTGCGTAGCAAAGACAGAGAAGTCCCAGTGGTGGCTGCTGGTAACGATCTTTGTCGGCTAATCTCGGAAAGTCGTATTCCATCGAGTCGATTGTGGATACGATAAGAAAAAGCTTTATCAAGAGAGAGAAAGTTGAGATGTTATACAATAAACTAACGTCACTACTCAGCACCTGTACTGCATGAGAAGATGTGAAGGTTCTCTGTTGTAGTTTTCCTGTCGGTTAGCCCTAGTGTGGCTAACCTGTAGGCTAACCCGGCTAACAATGTGAGTTCGGTAACTGTCAGTGTAAAGGAGGGAGAAAAGCAGAGTGAACGTGTTTCTAAGCCGTCTTCTGTGCTCCCTAGAGCGTAATCTTGTCTCGGTTAAAAGTCACAGTAAGTCAAATACGATAAAGCTGGCAAAAATGTTAGTAATTCTGTATGACGAAAAACTGCCAACTTCATGATCGTACAGTAGAAGACTCTCGAACAAAACATCGGCCTTATACCACTTGGGAATGAAATTGGGGATCCCATTTATTGATTATAGATGTTAACAAGTGTATGTAACAGACAGATAGTAAAGAATCTAGTGTAGAATCTACTATAAAAGATGTGCAGTATCCTCATACGGCACACAGAATATTTCACTGTCACCGAAAGATATCTAAAATCGTTGAACGTTATTTCTATGAAAGTCTGAAGTTGTGCAACATTTCTAGATTTACTAGTATAATGATGTAAATGGATGTTTGTAGTAATAACAACCTTAAATTCCAAGAGAAATTAACAAACTGGTCATCATTTAACCATTGTTTTTGTGAAAACTCCACAATTCCACCAGGAATCCTACATGCTCACCGCTTTAAACAAGTTTATCTTCACTTTGCAGCGTTTTGTAACTACTTACCACACAAAATAGAGAACCGACAAGCTAAAACTAGCACGATTAGTATATAAGATGACATAATTTTGTTAGCTTAATACGCAATATGTTTGATTGAATAGCAATATTTCTATAATGTCATGGATGATGGCTTTAGAACTAAATTTGTCATCAATAAAGAAAGAAGTTTATATATTACCATTCCCCTCTTGGATGAAAGGTTTGAATTCTTTGTCGGAGAATTTTATTATGATAGAGAAACACGCATGGTAGGATTTTCTTGTGAAGGCTGGGTACAAGGCTATTATCGATTGTGATTGGTTGTGGGCGATCGCATGATAATTAAATCTCATGCAAGGACTTGTCTAAAGATGTCTTACGCAACTTCATAGATTTAAACACTTTGTGCGTACTTTTATGGGACAAAATCTACCAGTTAGGCTTAACTTTAGCATATTCTAACACATAGACACGTGGGAACATGCGGAGGATAACGAGGCATAGATCGATTGCCTCTTCTATTTGAGAGGAGGTGGAGTAGAGGCAGGGGAGGAAAAGACAAAAGGCGGGAATAAATTTACTAGATCACCAAATTATCTTAAAATATTCCCTGTGTTACTCAACAATTACTAGGTATACAAAAGCGTGATTGATTTGGCTCATTTCTTGAGGGTGCGTACAAATTGAAGGTGCCAAAGTGGGAGATGTGTGGTGAATACAAAACTATATTTTATTAGATGAATCGTCAGCATTTTCAAGGAAGGAGCACTTTTCGTGTTAGGTATAATAGGGATTCTCGACCTCTTGGAAATGTAAGGAATACTGGGTACCTGCACTATTAGGGGCTCCGTGAGGTTCCGGAACCGGGATGATATCAAGATTTTGCGTCTCTATTACTGCATAAGTCTTAACCAAGTTTAAATGAGATCACACAAGGGAGGATCTTGAAATGTTGCATTTCCCTGCCCCCAAATGCCTGCTTTTCAAGTTTTATTTACTCTTCCTGGATTGAGACGAGGATATACATCAATGCACTATTTGCGATTCTTTGAGGTTCCGGAACCTAGATGATATCAAGATTTTGCGGCTCTAATTACTCCATAAATCTTAACCCAGTTTAAGTGAGATCACACAAGGGAGGATCTTGAAACGCTGTCTTTCCCTGCCCCCAAATGCCTGCTTTTCAAGTTTTAGTTTTTCCCCGGAATGATACGAGGAATGATACGAGGATTCTTTAGCATTGATTTAAGTCTCCTACACAGGCGCGGCTGAACCATGTCTCGGCTGGTCACCCCTTAAATATCAACTGATTCTGCAAGTGTTGCATTAAAGTTTATAAAACCTAAATTGAAAAACCATTAAAAAGATAAGGTACATTGTATTCACATATATATTTAATGCTGCTTACTTTTGGTAGAAGTTGTCAAAAACAACAATAATCACCAAAAGAAACCAACGCGAAACATTTTAGCCTCTAAAATATTCATAAAAATGATGCTTTTTTACGGGAAATGAGAGTAATATTCTCTACCAATTGTTTTTATTTATCACGGCACCAATTTTGGCCATAATGCCCTTATCGTAAGACACATCGCTGTTTATTTAGAACACAAATACTAAGTTTAACTGCAACCATTGGCCTTTACATCTGTTTTATTCTAATGCATGCATCTCACTATCTACAATCTTCGGGTGTGATCATGATCCAGAAAGTGTTTACAGGTACAAGAATCAGCATCACAAAAACTTATCGGAAAGTAAAGAAAGACGATCTTATTACAAGCGTCCAACGGCAACCCTTAGCACTTCTTAAATACAGTTTCTTCTACAACGTTGCTCTAGAGTACACCACAAAACTAAGTTGAGAAGCTGGTCTGAATAAAATGGCCATCCGTGCCTGAAGTGTTATTAACCAGGACTCACAGGGTGTACCAAAAACCATTTACATGCAGTCTTAATCCTGAATTAGTCATCCGATGATCTAACTCTCACATACTGCTATTTTATCTTCCTGTCCACCAGCACAACATCATAATGAGAAAAGGCACAAGCATGGAAAAGGAAGCTCCAAGGTATACGCTTTAGCGGTTTTAGGGGATGGCCGACCGGGATATGGTCTCCAAGGGGCTCTACGCTAAAGTGCTGAAAAATAGCATGTAAAACTCTGTATGCGCATATTATTCTCCTCGACGTTAGTGGAGATAGGAAAGTACACTTACTTGAGAGAACACAGTGCCTCTGAAACATGACTAAGTATGCGATACAGTGCATCATGAAGTCTCGCAAACTTGATTCGGACCAGAGCTTCTCACTCTCAAAAATCTTCACTGCGTGTATTGAAAAGGGATTGGAAGGCCTTTTGTCTGTATTGTCATATACTGAAGAGCCAAGGATTTGTGCCTAACTGATGTTTGTGATAACGCTGGTGGACCCACAGTGGGATTAGAAGTAAACATCTTTCTTTACTAGTTAGGAGTTCATAGTTAACTAAATTAGCATTCATCTGTCATGAAAGGCTGGTTGTTCTTTCAAATCTGTCCCTGACACCTTGTAATGTTTTTATTTGTTGGACAGGGTTTGAGGCGATATCTGACGACTTTGTAATAAACACTGACCCAAACTATGGCATGGTAAGACAAACCGTGTACATAGCTAAGTAAACAATTTCACTCAATGTTGTCTATTACTGGTTGTCAAGATATAAAGTTAACAAAGGCTCCCTGTGTCTTTCTTCGTTAGTTCGGGATCACACCATATGTAGAAGGCTTTGCGTCCTGCACGTTAAATTAACGTTCGCGGGAAGCTACGGCCTAGATCACAAAGGGTACTGCGCGAACAATAACATTTTAGCATCTGCGTAGGTCAGGTCAAATTCGAAGGTAATAGCTCATATACAGCCTACTTTTGAATACTCCTATTAACCATAGTGCATGCATTTTAAGTTTTCTAAGTTTCGACATCTTCAGGAAGCGGTAGTTGGGCCTACAATTTTTGTGTCTTGAGCTAATGAACTAGTCGAACACCAGTAGTTGTGGAGACATGATTACTTCTTACTTTCCTGCTCCATTTTATTGGATCGCTTATAGGCCGTCGTGAAAGAGACGATCCAGCCAATAGAATGATGCAGAAAGCTATATTCAGGTGTAAATATCTTGTCAGTAAATACTTCAGTAGCACCTCGTGTCAGCGGTTCCTGCACTTTTCGGGCCTTTTCGGTTAACCATTCAGATCCACAGTCATTGATTGGTTATAACAACACCAATCTGGCTGTCAGGGTTCTGATAGGCTACTATTAAAACAAAGATTAAAACACAATTTTATAACCTGAGGGGTGTCAGACGAAAGAAGCGTTTAAGCACAAAAATATTTTCGCTATTCCGTACACTTTAATCTCAAATTCTACTATGAAGGTACTAATAGCAAAAAATTCCAGCAAGTGAAGCTATTCAAGCCACTAAAGTATGACGATATCTTAATTTCAGGGTAAAGTCACATTGACACTTCGGCTAAAGGACGACCAAAGTCTTCGAAATTCGCAACACGTTATAGAAGCTCCTTGAATGAAAGATCAGAGGCTCTTTAATAGCAGTCCGCAAAATAGAGACCTATCTGCTCCCGAGAAAGTGGAGGAAATCGCCATGGCTATCAAAGCAATAAAAGTTGGCAATGCGGCAGGGATTGATGGCGTGTACCCCGAGATGATCACTCATCTGGGGCCTCGCGGTAGCCATGAGCTATGCTTTAAGTGGCAAGTACTGCTACCTGTGAAAGAGAGCTAAAGTTCTGGCCATCTTAAAGGATGTCAGAGTCGAGGTGTGATCGCTATGCGAAACTACTAAGACCTACATGACCCTTCAGCTCCTACACGGTAATCTTTTTTCATAGCACGTAATAAGCAGACGAACCTATCTGGCGGCATCTCTGTCAAAACTACGGAGTCGTCTTTGGAATGGTAGTTATTATTCTATCTGTCGCACAAGAATTTGAAGGTCTTAAATATGCATATGCCGGGGGTGTTATTATTACCATGAACTTCACAGTATTTTGATGTCTTACACTGAAACAAAGAAAAAGAAATCATATACTTTCCTTAAAACTGATATGTCTTTAAAAGAGATTTTTGGTAGTCTCCTTTCTTCCCCTCGTTATTCCACCATTGTCATATTATCGATTGATGGTGCGCTCCCTAAATGTTTGTGTTCTAAAATTCGGAGTAAGCATCAACGACAATTATTGACAACTGATTAATGAAATATAACTTCACATTGTTTTTATTCTTGCATCAACATGGTATTGTTGTCGAAGTTTAATTTGCAAGTTTCCTAGGGCCTTAGAAATAATAGGAAAATAAATAAGCATTTGGAAAACGCAAAAGAAAAATTCCTCGTTGTTTTAAGGTTATTCAAAGGTTACTCCCTTTGTTCAAATCATAAGATTACAGAGCTCTTGCATTGAGGAATAAAGAGAAATCTTCTCTTCAAACATACATAAGTTATGGACAATTGGATATACAACAAATAAAATACTTACAAAGTTAGATAGCAGAAAATTTTTCTCTACGCGCTTCTTTTGTAAAAAGTGGCACAACATGCGAGCGAGTAAAACACCAAGCATGAGCAGACACTTTGTAGATCGTTGGGGGATGTAAAAGTTTGACCTCTTGGCAAGAGCGTGGCCATTGTTTGATACAATTGAGGATAATTTCCGGAATAGCTGTGAATGTCGAAAAATTAATAGTTCTCATAGACATAGGATTGCCTTTACTAGCAACGTCTGGCAATCTTTTCATTGATTGAAATCCCTTTTCTATTGTAAGGGAAAATATTGGGAGGCCACTGCCTCTTGTCTCGCCCCAAAGTGTCTGTTATTGACTTCAAGAAGAGACTTTAATATATCTTGCTAGAAAGATGAGAGATTTACGAAGTAGATGTAAAACACGGCATGTACCTCTTGTTTGAATCCACAACTAGAACAAAATAACAAATCATTACTATCCACCCAAACGTATTTCAATGCGGTTTTGTAAATATAATCTATATCTTCATTAAAGGAATACATGTAGTTATCTCACATTGTCATTTAAAAATATTTTGATCAGCAAATGCAAATTTATAAGACGATCACCCATATTGTTAGTGTGAAATTTTCAATCGCCTTGAACCTAGCTATGTTGGTCTTCTGTATGCTATGTTCATTATCACTGGAAACAATACGAGTACAGACACGTTCTGGGAAAATAAAGATAAAATGGCATGCTTCCTACTTTGCAATATAGTATGAAATTTGAAAGTTATATTTTGTATTTCAGAATTATGCATAAACGGATTTGAGCTTGATTTGTAACCAATGTCAGACTTGCACACCAATTATGTGTAGATGTTGAAAGAACACAGAGGATGCTGCCTGAGCGGAACCACAGACAAAAAGAAACGTTGATCTTATTACCCTTTGCTTAGTCTTTATACTCCAAGGATTCTTGTTTAGGGTACCTTCGGGCACTAGTATGCCACAATGCCGCGTCCTTGAAAACGTCGGAAACAATGGACCTCTATTTTCCTCTATCTTCAATTGCTCTGATGACTGCAGTATACTTCATCCTTTCTCTTATCAGTCATGACAGTCCGTCTAAAGATTCCTCTTTTTGTCAGCCTGTTCCTCTTTAGTCCTTAATCATTCCCTGGACCAACATCTTGTCCAGTCTCCCCTCTAAACCTAATGTCCAAAGAGTTGCAACTGTCTGCTCTTCACATCTCTCATCAACTGCCTCTCCTTACCAACACCGCCTTATTTGTCCTTCTCGTCGTCCACGGTATCTTCATCATTCTTTTCCATAACCGCATCCTAATTGCTTCCACTCTCTTCTCTGCAGCTAAGGAAACTGTCCACATAATTACTTTTGCGTTCCTTCGTTTTGATAACTTTAGCCAATTTTTAGAGTCGCCTGCCTCAAAGAGTGCAAAAGCTAGGATCTTTGCAAATAGTGTCTATGAGCATTTCTTCTGAAGCACACAGGTCCGATCGACAATAGTTCCAGTGTCTTGTCATGGTCCATGATTAATATACGTACTATGGTCATATCTTCTAGAGATGAAGTGAAAAAATATTTTATAAATAATATAACACTTGAATGCAATGGTTGAGTCTATCGTCTTTTGCACGTTTATTGAGTCCCTTGTATCCTACCTGTCGGGACCTCCTCGACATCATCAACACCAGTTGCCCTTCATATTTGCTTATGTTTAGTATTAGCATAAAATCAGTATCCAAATATCTGAGAAGGCAATTGAACTAATTTTCATAAAGTATTTGAGCTATTAATAGATTAAACATTAATTAGTAAATGTTATCTACTATTATGGTCAAATGCCATCTGATATGAAAAATTCTATATCGACACAAATGCCAAAGAAACCAAAGGCAACAATTTGTACAGATTATTGAGCACTCTGACGAGTCAGGTTCTGAAGTGGATATTATGAATTGTACTATTGCGAAAATAGAAAAGGAGATTAGTGTGCTACAAATTGGATTTAAATCTGGGAAGGAACAAGGGAAGAAATTTTCAACTTGAGATTCATGTGTGAGCATTATTGTGAGTGCAATCAGGGTGTGTATGCCTACTTCATTGACTATGAAAAGGCCGCCAACAGGGTTAACTATAAGAAAGTAATCAAATGCCTACTAGACATCGGTACGAATGGTAAAGATATGGAGCTGGCTGTGAAACATTATTGGACACAGAGGGCTTCATGCGAAGAAAAAAGAGTCTGCCAGATGAGGTTAGGATCAAGCGAGGTGTACGACAAGGGCGAGTACTGTCACCGTGTCTCTTCCATCTGTACAATGGAGATGATTATTAGATTTAGGGAAGAGTGACAAAAAATTGCCATAAGTAGAGTGAATGTCAAAAACCTTTGATATGCTGATGACACAGTGTTAGAGGCGGACCATGGACTTCTAATTATTTAGAAGTCCATTAGGCGGATAATGAGGAAGACTTTCAGGCCATAGTCAATAAAGTCAATGAGGCAAAAGATACAAGACGAAAATTCATGCCAAGAAAACGTAAGCAACGGTGATAAGTAAAAAAAACACCAGACCTACAATCAATATCACCATAGCTGGGGCAAATGCAGAGAAATTGTCAAAGTATATCTCTGACAAATGGTCATTGAAGATGGTCGATATGAAGAGGAGATAAAGAGAAGACTAGCAATAGCCACAACAATTTTCTCTGAAATGATAGGGAGCTAACGTCAAGAAAGATATCATTAGATACAAGAAAGCGTATTCTGTAGTGTTATGCTTGGTTCTCTCTCATGTATGGTCCAAGACATGGATACTTACTAACAACTTGAGTAAACTGCAAGATGTGGATGTATAGGAGGATGTTACAAATATCATAGACCGAAAGAGTCACTAATAAAGAAGTATTACGGAGGATAAACACAAAGTTTTGACTCTTTAACATCATACAAATTAAGAACATTTTAATTATGTAATCCGTCTGAACTCTATACACCACACACATTCAGAGGTTAAAGTAAACGAGAGGACGAGGAAGACTAAGAATATCATGGTTCACTAGCATCAGCCAGTGGATTGTATTGAAGCAATTCGCCTGGTAACAATCGTTGGCAATGGAGAACAACTGCATCAAACCCTCGACTAGAGGGCGAAACCGATAAATGAATGAATAGATCGGAAGCTAACTATGGCCCATCGACGCCACCAGATAGAAAGCTGATTCTTTTACAGAAAATAGAAAGCCCGTCACTAAACAATGCCTTTGTTGTTTTCTCGTAGTATTTAAAAGACAGACACATGTTTTCTTATCCTCGTTGAGCCAGTCATATCATATAAAATAGATCGTTTGAATCCCTTTTGTGTGTATCAAGATATAAGACTTTTCCACGCATTGCATCCTTAGTGCCTTGGTGCAAAGTCGCTGGTAGTTAATCAAATGACGTGACTTACAGCTCTTGTAAAGGAAACATAGGAAACAATATCCTCCCACGTTGGGCAGTTTAGGGCCGATAATTGAACATTGTCTGCCTGAATATTATAGTCAACGAGGTCTTTACTGATACATTCCATCTTCAACAAACTCAGCCGCTTGGACTAGTGTAATTATGATAAGGTGGACGAATCTTCACACTCGCACACGTGAGATCAGCCATGAAATTCAGATGGCCAAAGGAGCAGAGATGTCTTTGAGTGAGTGGCAGTGGAAACTTAGCGCTGGGTGATGTAAGAGAGGAGCAATAAGTGAAACCACTTCACGTTCAGCAGGTGACGGGAAACTACGTGGCGAAAGCATCCAGCTTTGTGATTTGTTGGAAAGCGAGTGCCCAGGTTTCTAAAGGTTGACTACACGGTACAGAGTAACAGAATTTAATTCCTGTTGATCTGATAAAATTTCTTGTACAGTTGATAATAACGAATGAAAAGTCTTGCTGACTCAACATTTTTTCAATAAGATGGAAGTGTTGAACTTCATTCAACATTTTAATTCTCATGCGTGAGAAATTCTTGTTGTTTTATA
>JAAAKL020013331.1:0-12526 GCA_010016065.2 Carybdea cf. marsupialis auct. non (Linnaeus, 1758)
TGCTAAGAAAGGGTTGTGTGTGTCCGTATATGCGTGTTGATGTGCATAAATGTATCAGTAATCAAGTACAATCACTATATTTAATGTCCTCCATATATCCTCTATGTCTATACCAAGCGTAAACGTCATTGAAAAACATCTCAGGTGCCGTGGATTATTATCATCTCATGGTCAACAAACTATCATGGTGTTCCTTCCCTGTTAAAATTTACCACTATTATCATCATAAATACCAGTGGAAGACAGTGATTCTGTGTTATTAATGGCATTTGTATGTGTTTTGTAGTAGACATATGCGAAGGGCATTTTGTTAATGATGATTTTATTAATGCAAGTCATTTGATCAAATCTTCGACAACAAGGATCAGTGTGAAGCGGTGGTCGTATTCTGATGTTTGGCTTTTTATTCCAATATGACTAATTCCAACTAAAAATCTTCGAAGCGTTTTTAAACAAGGAAACGTTTTTGTCACGCTATTCTAAGCTATTCTACTTTTGTCGAGTGGACTGTAAATTGAACTTATTGTTGCGTTATTTCCTTAATGCTGACGTAGTTTACAACATTTCTCTTCATTACGGCTCCATCATTTATCAAAGTGGCCTTGCGTTACAGTCAATCCTTAACTCAAATCTTTACGTCAGTCTACCGTGCTAAAGAAGCTGTAGAAGTTTAGATGTTTGATACAAATTTTAATACAGTAAGATAAGTCACATAACATGGGATTACTTAAGGAATTGAAAAATGCTTCAAAACGATGACTATTTACGCTGGCACTGAGATGACGTCAAAACCCCTAAAACTACCTTATCAATAATGTCTTTGAGCTATTTAGTACGATCGTGAATTCCATTTTCATTTTCATTCTGTGTGTCCGTCACGCGTTTCTTCCAGAGTTACATAAGTAAGGCAATACCAAAGGTAAAGGTACACGAAAAGTTCTAGCATCCGTCCATGAAACTCTTTAGACATTTGAGGATAGCTTACGTAGGAACATTTTCAATTAAACACAATTTAGATTTAGCTAAAAACAATTCCACAAAATTGTATTAAATGTAAAATACAAATATAATCTAATCTTTAATATAGAGATAAATATTGCCAAAGAAGGTAATTAAATGTTAAAATTATATCTTCGATTGGTACGTTGTTTGTTAAATACTAAATGGCGACACATAGGTTAGAAAATCTAACTGTGGTAACCATATTACAATATGTGTAAAAGAAGGATAAAATAAAAAATGTAAGTCAGAATCATACATTACCAATCAATTGTGTTTAAAGTAAATATATATATTTATTGAAATATAAATCTTCCAACTGTATACTGCATAAGACTTCCTATGTCCCCTTATCCACAAACAATGGAAAGCTCAATAAGCCAAAAGATCGTAAAACGCTCTTTCCATCTGAAATGCCAAATTCAAATCTTCCAATATATTGGCAAAAATCGATTGAATTCCATTCCCAAAAATACTAGCTTATATCCATGAAATTGTAATTATTCTACAAGTGATCCTCACCTTATGTAAAATTTAAAAACGCTGTATTTTTCTTCATTTGTGCTTCATTATTTGATATATCTATTCTCGGTATATCATAGAAAACACAAAAGCCTAATCTCAGTCGTAATTTAACAATTGGGTAGAGAGTTCTTCGTTGAAAGACTCTGCGCTTCCATTCGCCACATGTAGAAAGAGTATGATCAATTATAAATGAGACCCTCTACCTGCCTATGTGAGCTTGATCTCGCTTCTTCATGAACAAAGGTACTAGAGCTACCAGAAATAGTCATTTTGAAAGTGTCATCGAGTTATCGAAGGCGGACTTGAGCAAGTCTGGTGTCCAGTAATACCAGGCTTAACTGCTGTGTGCAGCAACCAAGAGCTGAGGTTTGCAAGTCAAATAGTATTTGCCTACCAAGTCCATGATAGCTACCTTGACATTTCCATTCCTAGGGAAGGCCTAATATGTGTTAGATTTTCTTCCCTCATGCTTAAAACAGTCAAACAGGTCTACTTGGTTGCAGTCTTCTCTCAGCTGTAATACCTCAAGAAGTACTAGAGTTGCCGAGGTAAAAATTGCTGGAAATGGAAGAAGACCTTGATACTGTAGTAGAGTGATAGGAAAGAAGCTAGTCAACAACAGTAACAGACTATACACATGGTGAGATGCTGCGAAAGAAAATAGTTCCCCAAATATAATCTGTGCATACCGTGTCTCTCTTATTCCGATGTTAACTACCGCTTAAAGACGCAAAAATTTCTTACATAGTTCAGATCTTATTTGTTTTTACACGTAGCGGCGGCCTGGAAGATCTTTTTTAAATTTAAGAGGAAAATTATAAATAATTTGCAAATCTGAAGGTTGTGAACTGTCAACTAAGTCATCTGAGACAGGAAAGAAGAGAAGACAGTTTAGTTGTATTAATCAAATGAGAACAGATTACGATATTCAGATCAAACAGCACACTTTTCGACTTGCAACAATACCCTAAGCAGATGATACCGATAGATATACGATCATTCCGTATATTATATTTTCATATTCGCACTAACAATTTAAGGAATTTGGCAATTTATCAGGACATTCAAAAACTTTCTGCAAAGCCTAAGCAAGATAAACATGCTGCAAGAGCTGACAGTTCATTTAGACAAAAGTAGCCAGACATGATAAGTCGTAAAGGAAAGAAAGATAAAATTATGTTTATATAAAACCAACTGTAGCATCTCTAAGTAAAATACTATATTGTTGGCAGCATATACAGCTTTGCAAAGTTTTGTAGACTCTATTTCTGATACCTAAATCTAACGGGAATATAACTGTCTAGTATTAGCTAGGGGTGTTCAGCTATACATTACTTAGACAAGGACTAGACTTTGAAATCTCTCTGTTCAGTTTGAAGGGGGGCCGTCTAAACCCATCGAAGAATGCGCGCGCTCTTTCTTTTCAACCTGCCTGCTTCTGATCATGTTTTGAATTAGCAGCACAAAATATCTTGTTTCCTCCAAAGGAAATAGCATGTATTTTGATTAAGACTTACTCACATGTCTACGCTTCTTAAAAATTATGTAAAACGGCTTCCCAAAGGAAGCGTTATGCAATATCCACAAGAACACTTTGGTTTGCCCTCTTGCCCTCAAGTTCTTCTCAGCCCTTTGTAAACTTAGTCTACGTTAAGTGAAAAGTAACAGCTTTGTCTTTATCACGATGGTAATGAATTGACAAGATTCTTCAGCTAACGGTGGTATTCTGATCATTTTATTTTCTTACCTAATAAAATTATTCCAAACATTTGATATTGATTAGAGTCTGTGGCTTTTTGCTTACTTGGAACATGAGCAGAGGAATGGGAAGTGTCGCTGACAGTGTCTAATTTTCAAAGATTAAGTTTAAAGTTGAATGTAAATACAGACATTATTTACGATAATTCATATTTTATGGCCATATACTCACACTAGGTAGATGTAATCAAATAATGCACACCCTTGATTCTATGGGCGGACTAAGAGCAAGTACACCTTCTGTTGATCATGAAGGAATTTTTATTCGTGTCGGACTTCGTAACTTTTGCCCTCTAGTGGATCATAGATTATCCGAAGTTGTCTGATCTTTTGCTCACTTTTTATGTTGTCGCTAAAATATTTCTCTCTAGCTAAGAGGTGTACAGGCACTGTGAATGCTATCTTTGCAAATTTTATAACGAAAAAGGTTCACTTAAAAAGTATTTTTATAAAGCATGGAAATAGCTAGGTTAAAGCATTTTATAGAAAATCTGGTTTTTATTTTCTATACTTCAAACCCTCCCCACCGACATCTCATCCGATCAAAGATCAAGGACCGATCAGAAGAGTTATGAAACTCCCACGTAAAGCAAGGAAACACATATCAAAAGTTCTAATTCTTTTTTGATACACTACAACCTTTCCCGATTAGGGTTTATCGTTCGATTCACAAACGAGGTATTTCTAATAGCGAGAGAGCCAGAAATGTTTTTCAGAGTCACAATGGAAATTACTCGGATGCCACGTTATCGAATGGGATCAGTGACTACTGAGCCGAATCGGTTGCTCATTGGGTTTACTGAATGTTACCAACACCCACAGGCTGGATGTATCGAAACACTCAGGTTTTAACTATCAGGAATTTTCTTAACACTTCCATGACCTCAAAGACACTTAAGCAATGAATTTGAAACGTGGCTTAATCAGCTTTGTAACTTCTTTCAAGTAGCCATTGAATCCGGCCCATCCGGACGCAAAACCATTGCCTCACAGCCGAGAATCGAGTCTATTCTTGATTTGATAGATGGCGCTCATGTTTTAACATAACCTTCACTGAATCGTGTTCCCATATTGACGTAAACTAAGCTTGACAAGATAACATTGTGCTTGCTTGTTTTAATCCCAACCAGTCTCTACAATCAAACAGATACGTTCTATGGTGGCCATGGCGCATTTCGAGTAGTCAATGAACCAAGTCCACCTTGCAGTAAAACCACTGCCTCTCAGCCGCTGTTTGAGTCTAGCCTTGACTTGACATACTGTATTTATACTCATGGGAAATCTTCACTGAATACAGTTGCTATATTGACGTAAATCAAACTTTTAAAATTGACAATTTGTTATTTTATTGACATTTTCAATCTGTCCTTCAGACAAAAGTATATGATTACAGTTACCGCAGCATTAAAGTAACCATTGCATCCAGTGCATCTTGAGTAACAGCTATTACAATCGAACGATCATCACCATAGTCATCATCAACAAGTTCGTCATCATCATCATCGACACCATTATCATCTTTAGTACTCTTTATCATCATCATCATAATCATCATCATCATCAACATCAATATAATCAATCTCATTATCATCATCATCACCATCCTTTTTTCAATCATCATCACCATTATCATTATTATTATTATCATCATCGTCATTGACATCATCATCATCTTATCAGTGGCCAAGCCATAAAGCATTGCGCCATCTCTCACTCCCTACTTGAGTTAAAAGTTTTGCCAAATTATTGTAACCTTCTGTAAAAATCTTTATCACTTAATTATCTCATGTATACTTGCATGGATTGCTATTTATTCTTAAAGGGACTAACTTTGCCTCAAACTTTGCATGGTAGACACATGTTTAAGAGGACATACTATACAAAACATTCATTTCTGTATCATTTCCTTCCACTCAACAGCATCGCAAACAGAAATAATGACGACTTCAATTAACAAAACTCTCGCCTCAGCATATGATGAATGAAATTCGCTGCTTCACTATCGTCTTGGCTCCAAATCGATTAGTGCACATGTAACACGCACGAAATCCCGTACGTTCTCTTTACCTTCAATGTTAACAATATTTCAATTTTTGACAAGGTCTTTGTAACGACAGTTTAAAATACCTAAGATTTGTATTGCGATGAGGACTGGCTTTGCCGGTTCAAATATAAGTCACCAATCATACTTAACACAATTTAGTGCTACAGTTCCGTTTAGCCTGATCTCGTGTCTGATGTTTAGTGTACATTACATAAAATCCCGAATATAAGCCCCTGTTTGTTAAATAAAAGGTTCCTACGAGTGTATCCCACCCCATATATATAAGCACATGAGTCATACTCATGTTCGAAGCAAAGTTTCGAAGCATGAAATTTTCTTTGCTTGTTACTTCTTATGTTTATCTTTTCTACTCCGTTTTTAACAGTAATAATAGTTTTCTGGCATACGTATGTAAATCCTTATTACAATGCCATCCACCGTAATTTTATTGAAGTAGTTAAAGACAGACAATTCGCTCCTCATATACCATCTTCGCTCGTCTAGGCCCTCCCCTCATTTAAGCCCCCCTTCATGCAAGTAATCCCTTTATGCAAGCCCTTGCATCATGTAAGCTCTCCAGTCGTTTAAACCTTCCCCTCATGTAAACCCTCCCCTCATGTAAACAGTTCCCTCGTATACCCTCTCCTCTCATGTAAGCCCTCCCCTAATGTAAGCCCTCCCCTCATGTAAGCCCTCCCCTTATGTAAGCCCTCCCCTAATGTAAGCCCTCCCCTTATGTAAGCCCTCCCCTAATGTAAGCCCTCCCCTCATGTAAACTCTTTTCCAATATAAGCCTACCTAAATACTTATTAACTTTTACAAGCCCGGTATTTATATCTGATAATTTACGATATATTGTAGGGCCTCTCATTTTCATTTATTAGTGCTACTTCCACGTTCATGTTCCAATCACTCAACCAGCCAGCCTCACTTCATCGTTTATTTCTGTATTAAAACAAATAGGGCGTGTTCTAGCTGCTGTCAATAAGTGGCCCAACCTAACAATGATATCTCGGTTTATGTCATGTGACTATTGACCTTCCTTTTGATCACTTTATTGCAAGCCACAGTAGTTTCGAATCAGAATGTAGCCTATTTTCAGGTTACGGTAGCTTAGAGCCAGATTACACTTATCTGACTATTAAATCTGTATGTAACGTGAGACTGAGTGGCAACGCGATGCATGTAGCTTTGTGCCAAATAACCTCTAACGACAACTACAAAGGTGCATTACAAACCGACCCTTTATCTAGAATGACACAATTTTTTGATCGCAAGTATCATTGTCAAAAAGAGTGAGCCATACTCTTCGAATTAAAGAATTTTTATAGTTTTTCTGTAAGTAATTTACGTCAATATGAGATCTATTACTTCTGGTTTGCAAAGCAGCAACGATTTGACAATGTAAAATCGTCTTTTTGCCTCCATATTCCTATTTAGATTTCAAAAAACATTTGCGGTGAAGTTACCACTGACTATCGTGGCATCAGCAATACTGCAAGCAACTGATTAAGGATACTTTTCGGTCATTTTATTCTTACTCTTACTATTCTCTTTAAAAAACATCCTTACTCTTGAGAAAAATGTTATTTGTTCGACCTCAAAACATTTCAGTCAGTTCGTGTCTACTACTGTTTTGGTAAGAGTAACTAAGAACGAAGATAAAATGGTACATATAAATCTGACCAATGGAAAGAATGTTGTCATAGTGATAATGAATAATAGATCTAAGATGGGCAAGGCATTTGTAAACTCTCATGGCAGCAGTTAAAAATCAACTGTTCAATGCAACTGGTTTTGCATTGCCTTTCCTATCTTGTGAGATTGGATGTTGTCTTTGTGTCCCAATGAAGACTCAGTCACCGCTCTCTTAGGGCTCTTCTCTCCGTGGCTCCCTGTCAGGCTTACTTTCGTGGATTAGCGATGTAACCCCCCAACTAGTGCTTGTTTTCTCTTCTTCAACTAGCTTGTAGCACAGTGAAATGAAAATACGTTGGTAAGATTTCAACTTGTGCTTCATTGCACCTGGACGGAGGTTTGTCGAGATGTTCTATTGCCTCTATTGCTGGTTATCACATGACTGGTGTAGGGGTACCAAGGATGCCATTCAGTAGTACTGCAAAGTTGCCAAGATTCTTCTTTTTAATTCAGTAACAACAAAACACGTGTCACAGAATAGAAGACAGATAGGAAAAGTTAATCTGGCGTTTATCTTTGAGCACACACTGAAGTTACAAATAGCAAAAACATTTTAGTACTGAAAAGCTATTTTCGTCCTCAGCTTTTTAGTAATAAAATGTTTTCGTCCTCCTCTCTTCTTCATATTGGACAGAGTCTAGCGATTACATCTCATTATAACATTTATGAACCCCCAGGGACAATCTCAGCTCTCTTATCTTTGCTTGTTATGATGGATCCCAGATCTGGAAATGTCTGCACCATGTCCAGATCTGTTTTGATCCCTATAACTTCTGAAATAATGCCTTGGGAGATGTTCGCCGTAAGTCTCTTCCTAATAACCTTTATTATCATACAGTTAGTCATCTAGTTGTAAATGCCACCCGCATCGTGAATACCATCACATTACTACCATAGCATACAGTGCATGTTTTACATGTTATGTTTCTTTAGGTTTGTAGACAACATTAAGTAGTGAGTAACTGTGTGAATATCAAAGACGTCCTTTATTGCACTCTCAGCAGTTTTCTTAGTGCAAAAAATGATTCTAGATTTAAAGATTTAAAAAAACATAAGAAAAGATCCAGCAAAGACAAACCCCGGGAAACCATGCATAAACACTAGCGACCAGGGACCATGAACTTTCAATCAAAATGGGAGATGAATCTAGATGAGTTATGATTTCGAAAAGATTTACGAACGTATAGCTGATTTGAAGAAAATGTTCGACTGCAACATGTCTTCCAAAAGAGGAAGAAGTAAGAGGCTCCATATTGCACGTGGTTTACTTACTTTTAAAATAAGCTTCAAAGGATACAAAAGAGATGGTGAAGGAGATACAAGAAAAGATAGACAAAGCATGTTATTACAACTGACTGAAAAGAGAGAATGACAGTTAGTCCCTACATTGATTTTTCGGCTTCAGTCGAGACAGTAACATTTCCAATTTTAGTGGGGGACTCCACTTTATCTGAGCGTACTAGTGTAGTAATCGAATGGACATGCAGCACATTTATCACCTGATGATACCGCTACTGTCTCTTTCTCTTTCCCAATACTCCTTTTGTGTATTCTCTACCATCAATATTATGAAAGAAGGATACGGGGAAAGGAGTAAGAATGAGGCAGAGCTGAAACATCGGTTAGAGTAGCTGACTCAAAATCTGAGAGTTATTAAGCTTGGAGGGTCCGTTTCCAGTCTTACTGCAAATTTCTTGAAAAAAGATACGTCCTCTATTGTCCTTCACCGCTCCAAAGTATAAAATTGAGACATAGGTATCTCAGCAAGGAACGTATGCCCCTTGTGTGTCTGCATTGTTCCTACAATACCCACGGAGTAGATAGTAAAAAAATTAGCAACAGCAGGCCTGAACCGCGTGGTAAATATCAGCTTTTAGGTGCCTTTAAACAGGCCTAGAAGCTTAGAAGAGATGCTATAATAATATCTTAGAAAGCACTGTCACCAATACAAGCAGGATACGAATTTAACAAAAGCGATGACGTCATGTAAAGTCATTTGCCAGGGGAAGCGATCTTATCAAATCAATGACATAACCTGCTCATGCTATCTGAGAGTTCAGACCGTTAACATCTGCAAGAGATCTTGACAAAACATTGCCAATTCAAATCACTCTGAAAATTACTAAAGTCGTTCAAATAATAAAGCTTAATAAATAGTAAATAATAATAAAGATAAGAATTATATATTTTTGTGGCATACTCGGTTTCGAGCGTAGCCTATTGCCCCGCTAGAGTGAGGAATGTCCTGGGAAGAGAACACATTTACAGGGTCTCCCTTTGCCTTACCCAACCGAAAGTCTTTATATCGGGCTATGCGGGATTCAAACTCTCACAACCTCTGGCATGTGAGTCCGGTCCCGATCTCTCATCGTACCTCCTGATAAGCAGAGAGGCATCCACAAGGGAGTGAGTGAGTCCGGTTCCTTAACCGCTAGACCTCGGCAATAAAATATGACAATATCTTTGCTCAATAAACTTTTATTCCTTAGTTTTCCATGTTAACAAACATCATCTTCAGATGTCTATGAAAGATCGTTGCAAACGTTACATATGGAAAAGTGCATACAATTAATTGAAAGAGAAGGTGTAAATTATGAACAAGGGAGACCAAATTAGCAAAACAAGGTGAAAAGGATACAGCGAATAATAAGGAACAATAAAAGAGTGAATAATTGAGCAAAGTATTTAAGAAAAGAACTTAAGGTAAACTCAAAAATAGCACATGTGTCATTGAAATTAAGGGAGGAATAATGAAATTGGTTTAAATTGAGAGTAGGGTTTAACTTTGAAATAAGGAGGCTCCAATGAATTGAAAGCTTTAAGTTACATCGGGGAATGCTCTGTAATGGAGTAGCTGCGAATATTCAATAAGCAGACCCGGACCAAAACACGGGTAGCCCTGTGGACAGGCTTAGCACCCGTTAACCTCCCTAGCAGAGGGGCAGCATGGTGGATGTGTCACCACAGATGAACGTAAAATAGTCAATGGTGTTTTACACAAGATTTTGAGCGGATGAACTATGAAATAGTCAACGGTAAGGATCAACTAGTTCAGTGAGGTAACTACTGCCCTCAGATACAGTGTTGATGTATGTATCTGTAGAGCCCTATTTCTCTATCGAAAGGACATTTGACCCAGGCAATTCGCCCGATCCGGTAAGGTAAGGTAAGTTAGATAAAGTGCTAGACAAAACATCGAAGTCATCCATACTAAAATTATGAGTCGTTAACAGTAAATATTCACGTATGGCAGAAAATGATGGACTAGAAAGATTTTTCCTGTCGAAGCGTAGATTCCGAAGTGATCTGAGACACGTGTATGTAAGTGGCGGCGTGTCTGCCCTAAATTAAAAGCATTACAGCTTTTACACTGAAAACGATAAATTACAGCTGATCTCTGTCATTTCATACGCGATGTTGTAAAGTATAACGTCTAATTTAATAACTATTGTTGTATTTCAAACAAAAAAATTGTAATTAGTCATGCTTGGTCATGGTATAAGTTGGAACTTATATAGTTGTGATCAGAAGAAGTTTTGATGACCTGAGATGTAAGGAGAAAGTTCAATTTTCAGTATATGTATATAGTTTTCTAACCTTATGGCTTGTTATATGTAGTTCCTCTGATCGGACCCTTCACAACAGGCGATCTTTTAAACGGAAAAACTCTTTTAAACCGTTAACCGGGCAAAAACAAAGCATTTCTCATCTCATTCCTAACTATTCTAGAACCATTTTCCCTGGTGTCTACAATAACAATATAGAACGTAGGCCTTCTGTTCCATACAAAATATGCTTGATTAATGCCTGTAGTTCACTGTATCAATGTTCCTTTCTGTCATCGATTATTACTGTGACAGGTAAATTTCCGAAAAAGCTCCACCTGTCCTCTACATCCATGAAAATAGCTACCAATGGTAAGCTTAGTAGACCGGGAGCTCTGGCCTCAAAAGATGCCTAGAAAATGATTTTCGTTGCCCCCTTTTGGTGCCTACTTTATTTTTACACCAGTTGTTTGAGAGAACGTTACACTCCTTGAAAGTACTTTCCCCCAATCATGTAATGTGCACAATAGCGAGAAATTGCCTTCCAAAGTTGGCCGGTTTCGGTCGAAAAGCAAACGAAGAGCGCCATTTTCATTTGTGACAGCTACAAACTTTGTAAACGACTGACCAATGTTTCAATATAACATTGTTAATATTATTTTGGTCAGCAAACTACACAGTGCAATGTAACACAAAAGGGTGATAGTGTTGCTAGCAACAACCAGCTTATTTCCAAGATGGCTTTTATCGGGAGTGGTATTATCGTGATGGATGTGTCAAAGCAAATTTGTTTCATACTTTCCAACGATATCTCAGTGACGCTTGTCAAAGCTTTTAGGGCAAGAATGAGGGCGATGAAGTCTTATGGGCTTCATTAGACCGCACAGAAGGAGAAATTGCCAAGCAGTCACATGTTTTTAATATCCGACACGAAGATGCAAGCGCTTGTTTGGACGGATAAGATTGCACATCCATGCAATGGGCTCATCACAGAACGGGCTACAAGATATTCTGTGATTTGGAGAAAATTTGACACAGGACGCAAAATATACCGAAGGCAACAGAGCTTAGGAGAAAATACAGATACTACCGTACATAGCCGGAGGGGAGGCCAAGAAACGGCAGTCTCTGGGACTATACTAGGTAGGCCTATGCAAAGCCAGGAAACAGCGTCGCCATGAAGTAAACAAGTTTTGTCTGGGCGTTGCATAATTTGTCGTAAGGATTCTTCGTGACTTATTTTAAACAAGGTAAGAATTGATTTTATTCTTTGACTATGACGTCAAATGTGTTCAAATATCGATAATACCATGCGTCTATCAGAGACAGTGGCTGTAATAAACATTACTAATAGTTAGTTCAGTGTCTTGCCATCCTCACAAGAGTAAAAGCAATGTGTACATGCCAAAATTGAGAGGGTTACTCTTTTCTTAATATTAAGATGTTATCAATGCTTGCTGGTCAGAGGGGGTATAAATAGAGGAGGCCAAGTAGCCATCCAAATGCCCCAAACCCAGGTTTGGGCAATGATTTCAGAGTTTTATCAAGGTTGCAAAGAAATCTAATAACCCTTCAGAACGTTCAGTGCTTTTTTATGTATTACTGGGAGTGTTTTCCATTAAATCAGAGACTATATTCTGGTTATCACATTGCTATTTAGCAACGAAGTCATTGTATATTCCCCAATTCCCAAAACACACCGCTTTGAACATAAGGTCATAAGGAGAGTCATAAAGGTATCCTATACTGTGAAGAACATTTTAAAGATTGCACTGCATTTATCTTATTACAGGTTCATTGTTACACTGTACCTGTTCAAGAAATTGATACATCAATAAATTGACATGTATTGAGCGAAATTGCATTCAACTCTGCTATGTAACAATTCAATATTGTTTTGTCTGATGAAACACTCTTCCTTCCTTGAGGAACATGACTATTTCTGATCTCTTTCTGA
>JAAAKL020013332.1:0-12526 GCA_010016065.2 Carybdea cf. marsupialis auct. non (Linnaeus, 1758)
CTTGCGATGACACTTGTTATCTGCAAAGCTGCTGTCACAGACATGTTTGTTTTACTAACGGTAGCTGTTATGGAATGCGACCATTTCCATCCAGTTTTGCTCAACCAAACAAGGTTTCCGTTGTGCTCCCAAAGAACTACTAATTGTGTAACGTCGGAAACATTCTTATGATAGATGCAGCTAAAGTTCGCATGCTCTCCTGCTGTTAAAGTTATATTTTTGGGTGAAATTGATACCAGTTTGGTCGGATTCTGTACTGCACCTATCAAACAAAAAAACATTTGCAATACGCTATGCTTAACAATTCAGTCATACTGGAAGGTACTTGATGTCAGCTATTGAATGAAACTGGTTTGTCTTATAGTACATTACAGTTTAATTCAGCTCAATTGCGTTAAGGTGTGTATACCCTCGGAAACATTTAGACCTACTAGTAAGTCAACGCTCTTGATAAGGAGTAAAGGTGAAGGTAGTACCATACACTGTTGCTTAGCGTAGGGGGTGTGATGTGGTACAAATTACATGTTCTAATGCACAGCATGGTTAGGTAGGTGGCTAGTTCCTTTCCTTGCCGCCTTTACCTTTCCACAGCAGATGCCAGGTACCCAATTTACTGCTGGGCTTGCAAGAGTGACTTTTAGATTGATGGTCAAAGTTGGGCTCGAACCACGAAACCTCTGCTTGTTAGACAAACTCTCTACCGACTAAGGCAACTCGTCTCTATTAGGTGACCTTAAACATTTTATTTTAAATTCGATTATTTTTAACTTCGTAGTTAATCTCAAGTTACATAGAGCAAGTCTCGTAATTTTATCCCACCCTAGAATAATCCCTAGTTGATTAAGCCCCCGTGTAAAACATATCGTTTTCAAATAAGCCCCATATCCCCAAATCGGTCGCCAGGGGCAGCTAGAATAAACTTTATGAAATATCCTTTTTGGAAGAAGCCCACCCTGGTGGTTATTATATCCTCTTCAGTCACATCATCGAATGATTTTTGAACATGGGTGCAACAACAATCTAAAACGATACACTAAATCAGTTGACTTTTGAATTAGCATCAATTTAAAAGCTTTCCAATACATCCCCTCTTGAATAACCCCCACCCCTTAATTAAGCCCCAATGTAAATTTTCAGTTTAACTATAATCACCCAGGGACTTCATTAAGGATTCATGGAACGTTGAATTCTTGAAGAATAAGCTTTGGATAAGGCCCATCACCAACAAAACTCTTTAACCCGCAAACAAAACTGAGCACTATAAATTTCTTAGTGATCCTTTTGGTAGGTATTCCTTTGTAAAATCTGACTCAAGGTTGAGAAAGATATAAGGTTTTTTAAAGTTAAAAATGTCTTTTTTATAGAAAGGAAGATGTGTAAATATCACAATCTGAGATTGTGCTTCATAAATACACTGCAGAATGCGATCCTGTATAGATATAACAGTAACCTTCTTATCAACTCCAGTGTTACATTCCTTATAAAGCAGTACCATTCAGTTATACTTATTGGACATCGTATAAAGTGACCTTTATTCGTTTACATCAAATAAAAACTTAAAATCTCACTGTACGCTGTCTTCCTTTTATGAATATTATTCCGTCCATATGTAACAGAAACATAATGGCTTCCGACTTAAATCTAGGTAACCAGTTGCTTGCAAAATAAATTTTTGGCAGTGTAAATATTTCAAAGAATGTTGCCAGGTTGGTCATGAGCCTAGTTTTCCAACTAGGTTACAGGACATTGAACAAAGGACATAGGACATAGGACATGGGACGTAAAACATAGGACGTAAGACATAGGATGAATGACATAGGACATAGGACGTAAGACATAGGACGAATGACATAGGGCAAAGGACAGAGGAGAAAGGAGATAGGTCTTCCAATGCTGCACTTCTTGGATCAGGCTCATAAATAACACTTTTCTACGTTATTGACCAAAGCTCAGATAAAAGGTCGTAAACAAATAGAATTTGGTCGTAACTTTCATTAACATGTCGAGAGATCGGGGATTTTTGGTTTAATCTGGTCATACTGTTTTGCATATGTGACCATCATGTTATTAAAGTCTCTTTAGCGAACAGGTTTACTTACGGTTGATACTGGATGTTCATTGCCCAATAAAACTCTTCCCTTAAGTGTGACGGATATGAACAGCGATCAATAAACACTATCAAAAAGTCTCTACATCTAGCTGAAAGTTCCCATATCCCTTTCCTTTCACTGACACTGAGGTCAGGCGCTTTTAAATACAGTCGGCAAGCGTTTAGCACAAGAAAAAGGATATTAAAAGGAAACTCAAGAAGTCTCAGTTGCTGCTGCACTGAAAATGAAAATATGAAGCATTTATCTAGTCAAAATCTTAATATCTAAATAATTATCATGCTCATTTGACCACTCTATCACTAGGCAACGTGTTACCGCGCAACGGTATCACGTGACCTTTTGTGTAATTTTTCTGTTAAAGTTTGTTAGTGCTTTTGTCAGAGAGATTCTTGTTGTTGCTATCATCGAACATGGACGTGTCCTTTCTAGTTGCTTTCTAACTGATTCTTCGTTAATATAAGCTAACGCAATGTTTATGCGCCCGATAACACAGAGAAGGCCCTGACCTTACACCCTTCCCCTTTCACTACGCCACTGTATAGATTAGACAGATAAAAGATCTTTGGAACGATCCCCCAATAAGCCGAGTATTCCATTATTCCTACGAGTGCAGTATAGAGATACCTCTGAAGAGAAAAATGAGACATGGCCCCTGACGTCTGGTCGCTACAAGCCCTGATTTATTGTTTTTATCATTGTTTCCAAAAACCTTTATCTGGTACAGGCAACCATATTTTGTATACCTTGTGTTAATGTCTTGAAAGCCTCTATTTGGCGGTTCAGGAGTCTTAACATCAACGAGGCCTCACATTCATAATTCAGCTGAATATTGAATGCCTAAGAGATGAAGAGTGAATTAAGGGAGATCGTGACATTTTTTTGCATGAATTTTAGATCTGAAATAGTCTCGCACATGTAAATTAAGCATCTTTGAGTTGAGCATTTTTATGTGCAAAATATCTGAGTACTAGAATTTCAGACATTGACTACCCAATCTAGTCCCAAATATGGGTAATTGTAACGGTAATGCCCCTCTTTACTCTGTATTTTTACTTGTTATATTACTGTTTGCTTCTGTTCTTGTTATTTGTTCAATCATGTCAACCTCATATGCTGATCATGTGTAATGTTGCTTTCGTATGTTGTTCTGTCACGTGTGTCTACTGTACTTTTCTGTTTCTCTGTACTTATCTGCCTGCGTCATGCTTTGTCTTGTGTGTTTGCATTTCTTTGATTGGCTAATTCTTATCTATTGTAAATATTATAGAAAGGTTGCCTTATGACGCTTGTAAATCAGATGTTGTTTGGATTTCGGAGAGTTCAGTTTGATTTGTTTGTGGATTGCGTTTTTCAGTAATAGATTGTGGAGGCCTGAAGGCTGTTGGAGTTTCTGGAGTTTTTATTTCATTTTGGATCTTTATAACCCGTAGTAACCTATCTGTACCATTACATAATCGCTGTTGTCCAAATTTTGACTTTTCAGAAATTTGAAGGGCCTCGCCCCCCCCCCCCCCTTCCCGTACACCTATGTCTGTAGAGCCAGTATAAATAGCTGGCTGCCAGTCTTAACAATGTTCATTGTCCTGGTGGTTAGAGTCAAAGAAATACTGACAGAAGGGAATATACTACGAATGTGGCAAGGCTCTCAAGTGGAGAAAGCTGATCATCATAGTCATGTACGCAAGAAAAGTCAAGTCAAGTGGATTGATTTTCAAGATACGAATGTAAATGCAGTCTGAGGTCTACTCAAATCACAATCCCTTGACTTTACTGAAGACATCAAATTCCTTTCAGAGTTACCGAAAGATAGTGTTTCACCAGTGGCGGTTTTAGGGGGAGGCCGACCGGGGCCATTGCCCAAGGTCCCGCGCCTGTAGGGGGCCCCGCCCCTCGGTGCTAAGAAAAAAGAATGTATATGACTGCCCATATCAATATCATGGAAGTAAGTGAAAAATCAAAACTGTATCCACTGGAAGGAATAAAATGGCTCTGGAAATTCCGCAGTACGATCATGGCTAAACTTCTTTGCAATGCATGACGTCATAGGGTCTCGCAAACTTTCTCGGCCCTGGGCCCTGCACCCTTAAAAACCGCCACTGTGTTTCACGCAGAATGTGCATCTTACTAGACCCGAACCGAGGGTAGGAATGGTCCGCGAATAACGTAGGTTGATTGGGCGAAGTTGCGTAGACCTCAAACGTTTTACTAAATTGATTCTGTAGCTAGTTCATTGGGCTGGTAGGTAGACAGGTCTGTTATGTTATATATTGAGTTTGCTTAGTCTGAATTATTTGTGTTGAGTATACATTTCCTGTGACTTAAGTAATTATTCAGGCTGTAATTATCGATAGAAATTTGTTCGAGTCAGTTGTTCTGTTCAGGTGGAGGAGATGAACGTTCGCTCTGTTTAATATTGTTTCAGTTACATGAATTCAAATGCCTGTTTTCTACTAATAGTACTACATATTCCCTATTCTAACAGATGTCATGTTTTGTGGTACATAAGCAGCACTGCCTGTAAGTTGCACTTTGTTAATGTAATATAACTTCAATAAAATCGTATCACCAGATAACCCACACTGCCAACAAGCTTTATCTGTAAAAAGGCAACAAGAAAATATTCTAACAGAGTGTAGAGGTAGGGAATGGATGATACTATGGTATACTACGTACTTGCCAAGTATTAGTAAATCAATTTTGGATGGGAACTACTCATTTTTTTAAAATTATGCTCTTATAGAACGTCTTTTCACAGGGTTTTATCCTTGGCTGACCATAAAATTCCCATGAGCAGTCGGTGCAGCGCACCTGCGTATAGGCTGCAAAGGTGGACAAAATAAAAAAAAATACCGCAACAACCGCCCCTTTTACGCAGGGAAGTACCGCAGTAGGTTACTTGATCATTTATTTCGTTATCAATTCGAGTTCACTGCCCCTTCCTGTTAGTAGAGAAGATAAATACCACACTGATACGAACAAGACAGTGTCTATACATTCCCGACAAGTGAATTTGGTTAGGGATATGGGAAAATATGTGGAGTAGAGGTAGGGGTAAGGTTAGGCTTAGAAGCACACAATATTTTACTTACATTATGTTATTTCTGTGGATGAGGTACTGACAGGAAAGTATCGAGTCCCCTCGGCCACAACATTTTTGTGAGAAAAGGGGCCCAGATTCGTAATATTAAGCTTTGGAGGTGGAGAATTGGAAGCTTATGTGATGGCTAGAGAAATAGAGTTTGATATTATAACGTGTCACATATCCCATCTGGCAGAGCACACACCGCGAATATGTGGGGGACTGGTTAGATACCATTGATGACACATAGTCCACTTTTTCTCGTACCTTTTGAAAACTTAAAAACATTTTCTAAATTAATTTGCAGTCGAATCATAAGTTAACACCCATGAGCGTAGCAAAGCAGATGCGAAATACTATGTCATAACGGGTCCACACATGCCCTGTATTTATGCAATTTCCGTAGGAATTAGGTTCCCGAATTTACCTGACTTCCCCGACATCACAAAGTAATAGAATTGTGGTTCGAGTCCAAGACGCTACAACACTAACCCAACATATTTTGATCGATTTGAATCCTTAAAGGCAGTTCTGTGAGCTTGTCATAAACAGAGACACGATATGTAATATGTAAACCGTTAATCAGTACTAAGGCCCTAAAAATCTTATGCCCATGTTGGCATGATTGATCTTGGAGTAAATATGTACTGGATTTACCACTGCATCACAAATGGCACCTATCTGTTTGGCTGCTGCTCACTAGACTCTGTAACTGTGTGCTATCTTGAATGTCTGAGAGTCCACCAATCCTGTCTATAAAAACCTGAACGAGTACAGAGCATAGAGCACTACCAATGCAAGTTTCAATCAACCTAAAGACTAGCGTGTTCTTTGCCTCCAGTTATTGGATACGATCGATAACATCGTGGGTCGCATGCTGTTACGTTCTTGTGTGAACGTCTACGACCATCCTGAACTCACAATGGCCTGGAACATTACCATAGGCCGATAATGCAGAAAACTATCGCAAATGGCAGCTGTAACGGATATCTCATTTAAAGTTTCAAATCTAACTGTACATACCCGTTACGGCTATTACTGGTGATCATTTACTCTTGTATGCACAGAGAATTCAAGTCATAATTTGCTGAATGTACAACTCACCTAATATCCAGGGCCCTTGATGAAGATATGATATAGCCCAAATTGTAACAAGTTTGATTGATGCATCCATTGCTTGACAAGACTCTACAAAGAGGGAGTACAAGACAGTTTAGTTTCACTTTCCGAGAATGTAATATGATATTTTGTCAACACCGGTTACAGTCATATCGAAAAGTAAAAAAACCACCAATCTAAGCGGGTTGTAACTTGAGGTGCAGTTTCCTAAAGTAACTTTACATATAGCAGAGTAATGAGAAAAAAACAATTGTGGTAGCTTACTTAAAATGAGCACAAGAGCACTTTTCGAGCAATTGAAGTGCAATAGTTATTAAAATAAATTCAAAAGGGCGCATCGGACATTGTTGAGTACGGACTTAAGACCTTTAATTTACAGCGCTTTATTAGTCAACATTTCACTAATAAAATAAACTATTGACAATATGTGAAAGGCATTAGGTAAACACCAGTGTTCCGTTCACCAAGGGCTGGAAAAAATAGTTTTAGTGTGTGTGTGTGTGTGGTGGTGGTAGTGGGGGAGGGGGGGGGGCAATGGGTGTGTCATGTAATGGCAATTATTTTACATACACAATGTATCGGATCAAACTTAGCAGAAAAGTGGGGGACCATGCCCACGCCCCCTGCTTTGTCGGCCTTGTGACCTAATACGCTACGCTAGGTTTTAAGTCGTAAGACTATTTCCAGCAGCATCTGAGGTCCCAAAGTGTTTAAAGGGGCGTATATTCTTCGCGTAAGGAGCATTGCAAAGCGTTGTCAGCTCAAGCGTGGTGTTATGGAAACACAGTAAACACTTTACGTAGAGTAGCAGCAGCTACAGCAGGGGGTTCTCAACTTGCAACTTTTAGGGCGAATGTTTCCAACAAGAATTGGTGTAAAATTAGTCGTGGAGGAATCAAGAGATAGCTGTAGAGTTAGTAGGGATTGATGGCCATTGCTACTAAAGGGGGAAGAACAACAATGTAACATATTGGATTCATTAGGACTCAGATTATGTGTAGTAACATGAGGTGAACCAATGCCATACATAAAAAGGGGAGGTATCTGGCAAACTACCCGCAGTACTGACCATGCTTCCACTCTTTGAAAGCTATTAAGCCCACTTACTGGTTCTACAAATTAAGAACGCTCAGCAGCTAGCATGTATTCTGTAGAATATCAAGGCAAAAAGATCTTTGCGGTATGCTTATCTTGACTGAAAAGAAAACTAGAAAAGGAAAAGTATGTTTTGTTGAGTGTTATTTCTTACTGACAATAATGCGTGAAATCTATTGTCTTCTCCTTTATGAAAACCGATTTACGATCCAAGTGTTTGATTCATTACTTCTGTTTAAAGCCAGAATTAATTTGGTTGATTACCTTTCCTTAAGTATGAGCCCATAACGAATTTTGTACGGAATTTCAGCTGGCAGGTTTGTCACGCTTCATACAAGATGTTCACTAGCAATAGAATCGTTTGCAGTTGCGGCTCCATTTTTTAATGAAAGCATCAGAGGGAGATAGATTATTGCAAATATGCTTTGAGATTCCCATTTTTCAAGTCAATCTTTTTAAAAAAGCCCCCGAAACTAAACTCTCTACAGGGACGTATCTAACACCTCTGTCGCATCTCTTATCCCCTTACCATGTTCATATGGGTTACCTGTACTATCAGTTCCTCAAATGATGTGTTAACGATCTAATTTAACAATAGCCAGCATATTAAGAGGCAGTAAAGGCATCACAGTTCAAATATACCTTTGAAAGGCTTTTCAAGAGCAAATGAAAAGCTATTAGCACCTTTGGAAAACGATATGCAAAGATTAGAAATATCAGGATGAAATTTTTGTTTGCTATCTTCTACTATGTTAAGCCAACATTTTATTCTTCTTTCTTTTTGATGCAACTGGTCTACATTTTCCACCTGTCCTCGTATGAAGCTGTCATCATTCACATGTTTTGTAATACTATGATTACCACATTCCTAGGATGATGCATTTTCCCTTCAAACTAAAATAACTTCTACCTCGAATTTATGCAAAGGTTTGTTCATTACACTGTGTTTTTGAAGCTTTGTCCCGCTAACTTATACTGTTTATTACAACATTACGTTCTCCACCTGGTAAATCAATCATGACAATAACGTGTGAACGTAGTTCTAGGGATCGTCGCCATCCTTATCATTTGAAGTGTTTCTCCGGTTTTGGACATATCAACAGACCAGCTTCCACAGCTAGAGTCTCTTGAACTTCCCTTTCATTGACCGTGTGATCCCCATACGCGACTAAGTCAAGAAGTGAACCTAGATAACTATTTTATGCACCAACAAGTTATCATCTATCCTCTTCTGTTAGCTGCTTTTACGACCTCTGAAGGGCTGAGCAATGACTGAAGATGTGCTCAACTGTTTCACTGGTTTCACCACACCACCTGCACTCGTAGACACTGTTGTCAATCCTTCTAGTGAACTTGCCAATCCATTTGTTCTCTTCACAACGCAGTGCAGAAATCATACAGTACACCTTTTTTATAATTGTCTTTCTTCTAGACCTCTGCTCTTTTGCTGGTACTTTTCATTCATTCTGTGTCCTTACTAATGCTCTCCATCCACTTTTCATTCATTCTCCGTTTCACACTCGATGCCATTGACTTATAGCGTATATCCTAATCTGAATTGTTCCTGCCTTATTTAGTCTTGAGTGCACCTTCTGACTCGTGCCAGTATGACTGGTCATCAAGATGACACTTCCATACATCTCACATTCGACAAACTCTAGTTTCTTTAGTAATGTCACATAGACTGATTTGCTTCAATCTGATGGAATTTTTCTACTGCCCTATATCTTGATTGACGGTTTTGTGACTTGCTTTCTCCAAACTCCTCCAGAGCGATGATCATCCCTGCGCTTATATAGCAAGTGTCGCAAGCCTTGTTTCTTTTTATCTTCGTCTATGCGTTACGACGTTCTGAACAAGTAATTGGTAGTCCTTTCATGTTCTTAAGTATGGTTTACTTTTCTCCTCTCTCACCCTCGTAAAGTTTTTCCACGTATTCTATCCATCGTTTCCTGATCCCTTCACTCTCCATCACAACTTCTCCAACGTACATGACGCAGATCTACGGCAACATCAACAGATATTTCAATGCCAAAATTTTTTTTACTCCCATAGCCATTTCCTCGATAAAACTTTCCAACTTTATATCATAATTTGATAAAATGAACTGTTCACCAAGTTTCGTGGAAGATATACGTGATATTAGTTGGTGATACACTATAATTTTGAGGTGGTTGCCCTCATGTTACGTGTAATGCTTTGTTCATTAACGGAGCCAAATATCAGGAGGGAGCTTTCACGATAAAACTGTTGCCATCCCTAACGTAAACATGCTGTGATAGAATCTAACTCATCCTCTGGGTAAAAATGTTGTGACAGAATCTAACTCATTCTCAGGATAAAAATGATGTGACATAATCTAACTCAATACAGCTAGAGGTTCGACAAAAAGAATTTAAAATAGAGTGTGTAATGGTGATGTCATTATCTCATGAGTACCTTCAACGAGGATTTGTCCTCGTTGTGTTCTTCTTGTGGGTGAAGAAAAAACGTCAAATTTGAATACGATATTTTTTTAGCAAACGTCTAGATGCACCTTATCGTAGTTCGAAACAGTCGGTCAAGATCATATCATGTGGATATTAACAGTGTGTCCTACTCAAGTATAATGATGGCCCGGTTCAAAATCTTTAGCAAGACAGATATATATTAAATCGCAGTCGGAACTCAACTATCGAACAGAAAGGTAGCTTTGAAATTAATGAATTTAGAGATAAACTGTTTTGGGGAGCGATAATCTTATCGATTGTTGCGTCACCGATGGGCTTTTATTTCCAGGAATGATGCTGAAGGTTTCATTTACCTGAAACTCAGAGAAATACAGTTAATTTACTACAGAACAGTGGCTCGACTTTATTTTTCTAGGCGACAATGCTCTCTACATTTGCTCATCCAGATCTTCGAAACAGTAGAAAATCTATATCCGAGTTAAGAAAAAGGTACTGACATCCTTACCGTTCGGTAATCTGCGCAATCAGAGTCTGTACAACAGCAGGATTCGGCGGGAGGCGGTGTCGCCATATGAAAACCCTTCCTCCCACCCAAAAGGATACTAAAACCAGCCCAAAACCACCTAGCCCAATCAGCTACCAACAGATCATCCATCATCATTGAACAAAAAACCCACGATACAAAGAGGCACATTGAATACAATACAATGAAGCATATTGAATGCAATACAAAGAGGCACATCATCGTTAACATAAACATTTTAATTTATAGGTAAAATAAGATATTGATATAATCTTCCTCGTCATTTTTAAACTTTCATTATTGAAGAAACATTTTTCATATGAAATTACTGCTACGATATTCAAGAACGCCATAACTTTCTCACAAAAAAGGCGCCGTTGTAACCAAATGGAGAGGTGATGACTCTTCATGATGGCCTTATACTGGAGAAAATGGGTAAAAATCTGTTTCCTACTTCAACTACTTCTTTTCATGTATGTCATTATCATGAAATGCATAACTCATACGTATGATTAAATTCACAAATCCGGACTATTTCTGGTAATAATGTAAATAATGAAATTTATAAAAATGTTTTGTCTTAGTTGTTATGCAAACTATTATGTAAAGTTGAAATCGGACGTAAAGTATTTTCCCGATGAACTAAATAAATAATGAGAAAGACAACAAGCTTCTGTTACATAAAATATCATTTAAGTTGTGAAAAAATCAAATAAAACGTGTTTACAAGTTTACGACTAAAAGCTAATTGACACACATCCGCACTCTACGAACCGTGCAAATCCTTATACCTTTGGCCGAGAACCTTTGGAAATTTGTCTCACTATCCGCCACTTTCGTCACTCCCTGGAAGCTCGTGCGTTTTGTGTTTGTTCAGATCATCACCCTCTTATTCACTCTCTTAAGGCTAGTAACGTAAGTATTCTCCTAGAGAAATCCTCCATTGAAAACACTATATTTCTCAATTTACTTACAAGTGATATGTGACACATAAGTGGCAAGGAGAATGTTGTCACTGAAGCCCTTTCTCAGTGCTCTCCACTCCTCCTCAAATGTAGATTTTCACGTTAATACTACAGTTCAGTCCTCAGATCCAGAACTCCAAGAACTTTTTCATCACAACACTTCTTCACTCAAGTTTACAAGTGCGCCTCTTCCATCTTCCACTTCCTAAATCATCACAGACATCTCCACTGGTCAACTACGTCCTTTTTTACCCCCTCAATTTCGTGATGCTGTTTTTCAATCATTGCACAATCCCTCCCACCCTAAAATTAAAGCCACCCGGCACCTCATAACACAGCAATTTGTTTGGCCTGGAATTAACTGGATGTTCGTAATTGCTCCAAAATATGCCAATCTTGCCAACGTGCAACGACATACAATTACACACATTGGGTCCTTCTCCACTCCAGACAATCGCTTTTCACATGCAAATCTAGACTTGGTTGGTGCTCTTCCTCCATCCCAAGGCTTTACTCATTTATTAACTTGCATTGATCGCTCATCCGATGGCCTGTAGGAATTCCACTCTCCTCCATTACCGCTGAAGCCGTCACTAAAGCTTTCACATCTCACTGGATTTCAAAGTTTGGTACCCCGTCTGTTATTACAACCGACCGCGAACAAACAATTCCAATCCAAAGTTTTTGGGATGTAAACCCCTCCGTACAATATCTTACCACCCTTCTTCTAATAAGATGATTAAACGTTTTCATAGACACCTTAAAACTTTCCTTAAAGCCTATTTTCATCCTGCTCATTGGACACAGATTTTACCCCTAGCTCTTCTTGGTATCCGATCTACTGTCAAGTCCGATCTCGGATGTAGTGATGCAGAATTTGTATATTGTACCACTCTTTGTTTGCCCGCCGATTTGACTTCTCCTTCATTGGATTTTACTTCCCCAGACCCTACTAATTGTGCTGATCTTCTCAAGACTGTTATGATTCATATGCAACTTATTCCACCTCGCTGCCGTTCACGTCCAAGTCAAATCTCTTCCGAACTAACAACTTGTACTCATGTTTTTATTTGAGATGATGCAGTCCGTCCACCACTACAACTTCCGTATCATGGTCCATACAAAGTCATTTCTCGACATAACAAGTATTTTATCTTAGCACATCTTACATATTTGGAATCTGC
>JAAAKL020013335.1:0-12524 GCA_010016065.2 Carybdea cf. marsupialis auct. non (Linnaeus, 1758)
TCAATGTCATTTTTGTAACTAATTCAGACAGCATATATCGGATACTATTTTAGAGACACTTCTTTACAAGAGGGGAATCTATTGAAGCCAGAATAGTTTTTTATGGCTGACGTAAAAAATAGATCAAGACGTATTTGGACGTCAGAGGTCAATTAGCCTCAGTTCTCGCTCGTTTTTGGCCCTTATTTAAAGAATATTTCTTAGTTCCTGTATTGTATCTGTATAGAAGAGCCCTACCGAAGCTTGAGACATAGATGACATAGCTGATGAACAAATCATCCATCTTCAAACGTTCATTTTTAAAAGACACTGTCGTGTTTTCATGCATCTATTTTCTTGTTTAGAACGCCTGTAATAATGCTGTTTTCATTTTTTGGTGACTTCAATCCCCCGCGCATGTGCAAGTCAGAGTTCAGCTTTCCTCGTCTAATTAGTTGCAAGGCTATTCACGTGATATCATGTGACTTTGTTTGATAAAAACACCATAATTTTCTTGTAGCCTCAATATTTTTAATAATTTTCTGCTAATCACGTTCTTATGCCGTTATTGACTTTCCATATAAAACGAAGATGACGAGGATTTGAGTGTCAAAGAACCGCATATTAAACAATATAATTATTGTAGCACATGCGGACATTTATTGGGATTTAACTCGAATAGGAGGGGGTGAAAATGTCAATAGCAAGGATAAATTTGGACCTTCACTTCGCAGAGTTTAGTCTATGGTTTATCTTTAATTCTTTCATGAAGTTAGACAAATTATGCTTAGATTTTCATGTTATAGATGTTTTGTATAATGAAGGCGTACGGATTCGGTCTAGTCTTGGGTTTGCAGCTAAAATAATTTGCTGCTTTGGAAGTACTTGTTGTTGGAGCAAAGTAAATGGACACATTTTCGTTGTGTACAACATTCTCTCATTAAATTGACTATAAAGACGTAACGTGTCCACTTAGGTTTCGCATTTTTATACTGTAAAAACTAATTTCTGCAAAACGTGGAAAAAAATGTTTTATTTTCTTCCTTACGTGGTTTAGAAAAAGATATGATATCAAGAAATGAAACGATATGAGCACCAAACAACGAGTACTGTTTACTTGTCGGCTTTGATAAGGCTGCGTTTTCTGCGCTATACACAGATGGTGGCTGTTTCAACTTTTATGATGTAAATCATTTTCGTACATCGTTTAAATTTCGCATTCTGTTTATTTGTCTAAGTACATCGAGTCTATTACACTTGTCGACATTTTGGGAAGCAGGTTAATTTAATAGTTTGCGGTTCATGAGGTTGTACCTCCTACGTTTCAAGACTGCGCACTTATTGTCATCATGTTAATATAATGTCAAGAAGTTTTTACTCGACTTTTTAAATGTTAAACTTGTGACTGTGCTGGCATCGCTGTGCTACGTGAAAAAATGTGTTCAGTAAAACGAAAGACATATAGTCTATTTGTGCAAGTATGTGAAGTGGGGGTATTCACTCGGCTAGACGCCAATAAGGGGGGTGTTTGTTAATGCAGTGATGGGCATTACTGTTAAGGGTAGAGGAATGCGTATTGTTTACGCTTGTCGTATTAGGTTTTGCTAGATTGGCGAGAAATCGCAATTGTCTAATTTTTAAGTGAAGGACGTTCAAACTGCATTGTTTACTACTTTTAGTTGCCTTTTGTGAGACAAAAGGGAAACTTTCAGCTGTAAACTTGACCAAAGAGGTACAGTGTTGGGCTGCTTTGTGCTCATTTTGGGTGACAATGTGCATTACGTACCTGGCAATAGTACTTGCATTTTACTAGAGAATCTCATAATCTCCGTAAAGGCGACAGACAGAATGAAATGATTGTACATCTGCGTCGCAAGTTGTTCTTTTCATTTAAGGATTAGTACATGGAAACAAGAAAATGAGTGAAAAACATGACATAAGGTGAGGCCCTTTATATTCACTGCTACCACGTGCGAAATTGTGAGCAGTAACGCACTGGGGTCAAATCGTTTAATCTCTGAGACAGATAGTATAAAATAGGTTTCCAATTTTGTGTTTTTTTAAAATGAACATATATGGAAACTTGATGAAACGGCACAAGCAACTCAAGGCTGGCATCGTTTTGTTAAGATCGGGTATTATCAAAAGTGAACACTTCTCTCTCATACTTCTGTTAGACAGGTTACATCGCCATAAAAAAACTTATGGGTTTACTTCAATGAGAAAACTTTTGCTAGCCTTCCGTCTTAATTTTTATTTTCGAATGATAACGAGGATGAAAGTGAGCAATGTAAGGCGCGCAAGCATTAAAAATTTCTGAACCGTAACGTAACGTCTGGTTAAAGATGTAATAAAAAGCTGAAATCATGTAACAAATAAAATGTATGTAAGGGACATGCCATCGAAGAATTTTATGGCAGTAAGATCTCTACTAGTATTTCAATCAGAATTACCAAGTTTTCCAATGAAAGTCGCTCTCATAATATTGTCATTACATAGTTCATTTTGCACCAAATGTCTTATGTATTTCATATTGAGATCTGACGAATCTAAGATGATGACGTCGATTTTTTTAATAACTTAGTGCAAATCGAAATCTAATAGTACGTAATACATCATAAAACGTCACAGTAGCTACAAAGAGACTGACAAGCAGTTGTTGGCAGGTCTACTAGGATTATTTGCTACCGTTTAGGTACGTAATTTTTTGGAAAATGCTACCAACCACCTCCTTCTAAGCCTTTTGGAGGGGGCGTTTCCCCAAGCCATGTCCATGTGTAGCAATGTTTAGTACATAGTAGATTTCATCTCCATTTACTGTCGTCAATTATGTTGCCCTGTATGCAGCATATGCTTGTTGTTACCAGCTCATATGGTCGTACAGTTCTATTGAGGACAATGATCTGCGTCAGTTACACCCCTCTGCCATAGGGAAAGAATCTATACACTCTTTTGACTAATCCATTAAATTCATTAGTTCCAATGCAGTATGGGCTAAGAAGTTTAGATACTGATCATGCCTTTCTGAGCACGTTTCTATTGTCCTACTTTGTTTACTTTAACACGAATAATACGACCAATGACAGAAACAGTAACGTGTACACGGCCGTAAGACTGAAGAATTTGGGACTCCTAAAGTTATTGATAGACCCCTGATTGTACCGTGCAAGCCAGAATAATGGCCTCTGTTTTATGAAGTTTGTCGATTAGCGGCGTATGAGCAAAGGTTGTCGTAATTTCTAGGAACACGATAAACATATATAGGAAATTGATGGAGCTTACTTCGGCCATGTAGCATTAAGCTAGGTAATAATCTGGATGTATATGAGTATTTATTGTATATCTTTACGAGAACAAAATAGTATATAGAAATAGATAATATTAGCATCCGGTAAGGTATTTTGCATCTTTACATATAAGTGAATGAACTTTAATTGCAATTTGCAAAGAGAAATTGCCTAGCCCATCAACCACGTCAAAGTATTCACTTATAAGATCTACCTCACTTCATATCCAACACATGAGTAGTGACACTTTTACATTGATCTCTCTGCACCACCATTGATCGTGTAGGAGTCTTTCTTATGGCCGAAATGGTATTCACATTTTGTGTAAATAGGAATTTATTCTATTTGACTTGATAAAATGACCCTTGAGGTTATGTTGGGGTGCTGATCGACTATATTATATCATTTTGTGCTAGGAGGCCCCCCTATGAAAGTAAAAAGCTTTCTGGTACTAAATAACCCCCGACTTTCGGTTCCATTATTGAAGATTGAACTCCTCCAAACCTTTTTCTAGTATTAAGAGAAGTTGGTGCCAATTTTGGAGCGGATTGGTTCAATCCTTTCTCCTTGCATAGAGGAGATACACACACAAACACTGTAAGTCTCAACTACCGGTTCCTTTATCAAAAAAGGAGCCCCCGGAGCCTTCCCTTAGTAATGAGAGAAATTCATGCTAATTTGGGAGTAGACTGGTGCAACCTTGGACTTGCATAAAGGGGATACACAAACAATAGGTTTTGTATATCTAGATGGATCTTTGTTAATAGTAGGCTGCAGACTAAAGACCTTAGGCTACAGTTCGCTGAAACGCTTATGAAATGTTTTTATGAAGGGAGAAGCTTAATTGAATTATAGATAAAGCTGGTTTCGATAGTGCCTGAAATAGCAGATTTGTGTATGTAATTAAAACGTTTGTTTAGTGCAGCACACACAAGAAGATGCAAGAGATAACGGGAGCGTTGTTGTGGTAGCATTTTTATGTTTGTTTGATAGGAGAGGAAATGGGTGTACAATAGCACTATGAATCATTTAATTACTATTTGTTCCTACAATTTATAATATCAATGCTGAACAGTGTTTGGCACAAAGGGCAACTGCATAAAATTTCGTTAGTATCTGTGAGAACATTATGTACTCATTGACACACTAAGAATTGGATAAGTGCAGGACAGTTGTATTTCACTTTGCAGACAGGTAACATCAAGCTGGACTTAAATACTTACTGCGTACCATCTATTAACTGCTTTTCATATGTTTCACACTTATGGAAACAGATAAAGTGGTCTATCAGAAGTCACCTTTCCAAATCTATTTTATACCAGTCTTTGTTATTTGCAGTAACGATTGACATTTGCCGCATATTATTTCAAGTCTTTTTTAGGTTGGGTAGGGGATAGAGTGTTTTACCACTGCAAATACTTAAGTTTGATCTACTTCTTTTAAACACCCTTATTAGGGTTGTTAATGCTGATGTTATACACCTTTTGCTGGAGCACTGGGATGTATTGTAGGTAAAATGGCTGTGATTGCGAACGACTGGATTCACAGGTTTATGGTGCCGATTTTGTCTGGTCAGAAACAATACTGTTGTGCGCTCCGCTTCAAAATGATTCTGATGTGCTCCGTGAATTTGCTGAAAAGCGATAAGAGGCACAATGAGTTTTATCACCGCTAGTAATACGTCTTGAGTGTGTTCATTTGTTGCGGACAATTTACAGTAGTTAGTCTCTTTATTTCCCTTCTAAATATGCGACACATAATTCTTTCTTTCTTTACTTTTTGCTTATATGCTTATGTTATTATTTCGTGTTTTATTCGATGTCAGTCCTCTGCTATCACTTATGAAATTATAGATCTGCTTTTCTGTGTGACTGCACTTGGACGCTTGATGTTCGAATCTAAGTACAGTAATAGAAAAACCAGCTGCAAAGCAATGTGCAGTATTGAAAGGATCCGAAGTTGGCTAGGGGTCGGAAAGTAAAAGTAAAAATACAGGCTGTCATCATCTGTGGGGCTGTTTCATCCATGGAATCGCCAGAATGTGCATATACGCGAACCACTCGTATTTCAATAAATGATCTTGTTGTTTTGGTCCTTTTACTGTTCTTTTGTTATTGAATTTGTATTTGCTTAATTCTTTACAGAACTGTTCTTTGCTTGAATTGAACTGAAGAGAACACAATATAACTTGTTGTTGTTGTTTATAGACAACTCCCATTTTTAGAGTCATTTACAAAGTAGATCTACAAAGTCACAGTGCTCAGAACCCGTAGTTTTTTACCATTTTATAACAGTTCAGTTCAACGTTGATGTAGGAGTTTTATATGGCCGTATTTCGTAGCTCTATCATATGTTTGTAAAGAAAATACATTGGACATGCTTGTTAGTTGAATACTTTCGGTTGAGTTAATTCTATTTTTTTGAAATATAAAATGATATTGTTTGGTGTAATACTGAAAACATTCGCCAGTACGCTAAGTTGTTTTTAAAGAGCTGTAAAATCAGTATTCTGTTAAAAAGATAATAATAATCTTCTGATTTTTACTGCTATTTCCTTAAAACAATACATTACCTATTGCTCAGCGAATAAAGTATATCATTGGTTACAAATTCGACGGTAACGACGTTTTTGATTATGATTACGATGACTAGGGGGGAAATTTTACTTTTTTATGGTTAGAAATCTAAAGTCGAAAGATGAAGACATTACAAAGGATGATTTGTAATGTGTGAGAAGAGAGATACCTACTACCTTTAGTATCGACCGTTTTTATATTACAAGCTTGGAATAAAAATACTAAGGCAGCATTAGTAAGCCTATGAGCTGGGTTGCGAGCCCCCAAAGTTGGCCAAAAATTTTCGTGCACTCACAATTCCTTTCGAGTAGCGGATAAATGATGAAACGATAGGAATAAAAACTCTTTGGTTACAAAGAAAAAAGTGTTGTAAAGTGTAGTTCTTTCTGATTAGAAGTCGATAATCGAACACGGTTTGGCTAAGTTATGTTTAAACGTTTTCGGACAGATCCAACCTTAGTAGCGCAAAAACGAGTAAGGCCGACCAAGGAAACATTTTCCCGTATGGTAACAATATCCTCCGCTTGTGATATTTGACTGTAACTCTCACCTTTCCAGATGGTCTTAAAAGGGACAAAGATAGCTACCAATAACTGATAAGACAAAACCATAGAATGTTATTTAAGCATAATTATCACATGAACGCATGATCAAAGAGATCATTTCAATAAAATTTGGTTACACACAATCTCTTGTGCTGCGATTTTAAACTATCAAGATGGTAGTGGTAAAGTACTTGGTCTATAAAATATATTTTACAAACTTGCGGATTGTATCCTTAGTGTTAATCAAACATTCTTGGTTGAAGGAGCTTGATAGGATAATCTCATAGATAGGATTTAAAGGTTACGATTTGTGTCGATTTGTCAAACGTTACAAATTTATTTTACGGATTTCGCCTGCTTGTATTTGGAAGCTACACAAATTGAAGTATGGCCAATTGTTTAATATACCCCTCATTTTCGTTCAGACGTGGCTTAATCGTCCATTTCTTTCGCCGCCGACGTATTATATTGCAAGGTTATGTATTTTTTTCCACTTTGCAGAAGATATCTTATGCCTTCATCGGACCATAAGGAATTGTACAAGATAGAGGACAGGGAATGACGATAAGTCACTTGAGAGTAAGGTATCATTTGTGTTTTTACTGCTGACTTAGTTGTTGTTGTTTTTTAACTACTTTAAAACGACCTGTAATCAGGTAAATCGTGGAATAGAAATGATTTCCTTCTTTTATACCAAAGTGATAGGAAAACTTCTTGCACACATCCACAAATCGACGAGAAAGATCCCTCCTTTACCGCATTCTTGCGGCAGATGTCATATTTCTGAGCTCGTTATCTAAAAAGGTTCGATGACGACCTTGAGAATTGTGCAAGAGATAATGACAATCTGCAGAACACTGCAAGTGCCAATTACTGCACGATAGCGCATGCAATTACGCTGTTGCTTTTGAAGCCTATTTACGAACTGATGGCTGCTTTTAGGATCTTGCGAATTAGGGACCGGTCATCTCAGTCCAACGGTTTTTCTTTTATTTGTTTTTAAGTGCATGTCATTTGTATTCAGCTCATGCTACTGCACGGTGCAGGGAGCTTATTAACCACGTCTTGATAGGTGGGATTGGAAACTAGGAGTGGTCGATACATGAGGGTGTGGACTCATCTAGGAAGGAACGAAAAATCTAGTAAAGAAAATAAAAAGTTGAATGCATCAAGCAGAATTGATTTGTATAAAACTAAAGTTTTTGTTTGTGTATTTAGCAAGTGGTTCGTCAAATCATTACCACTAAGTTCATGTACGTGAACCGGAGCACATTAAAAAGGGGTTGCAAACTCAGGGTTGTTGTAGCAAGCGGTGGTTTCGTCTAATTGTATGATAACTGAAGGGTAACTATGATTTATCAGTCTGCTTTAATTTTTCAAGTTTGTCAAGGCTCGAGGTTTTGCTGCGTGTATACTAAAATAGGGTGAAAGACGAAGCACAGACTTTTAATCACCGGCATTTATTTAGCCAGTGTAACGGAAACGCATCAAAATTTGATGGAAGAGATGGTTCTTGCGAATCTGTACAGAAGTTGTATTACAGTGATGCCTTCTAATTCCATTCCTAAGACAACATCTATAAATACGCAACTACTTGTATGGAACAGACTCTATTAGGAAGTGTTAGTTCCAGCGTAGTGAGTTTATCATTTATCAAAAGACTTTGAACTTAAACTTTTGTGCTGGTATTTTTCTTTAAGGATTTCAAAATATTGTTTCAAAGCCTGCCACAATTCTGTCTACTGTATCGTACCGTAATTTTTCATATACAATCTGGCACAATATTCAGCATTAGACGAAGCACACCTACATGTGGTGAAGTAGGTTTACTACTAGTAACCCTCAGCGTCTCAGACGGATTCCTACTCGGTTCTGCATCGTGTCCCAGATCCCTCAATGATTTATTACCGGCAGATAAGCTATACGATATTACAGAGCAGGATTTTAATTCATTTTCATGTGGTTTCGAGAGTAGCCCAGGTGGGGATTCAAGTGGAATGATTACTTCTGTTAGCTATTAATCGCTAGTCATGGGGATATTGTCACTATCTTAGGAGGTTTCCAACGTCTTTAAGTGCCCTAGTAAACAAACCTTAGTTGGTTAACCGTAGGGACTTCGTAAAATGTATTGCCTTACAAAGTAGGATAGTTGTAACATAACAACGATCGGCCTTGATGCTGCACTAGACTTGACCCTCTGTAGTTAATTTTCCTTTAATTACATCGGAATTCTCTCATACGCCCCGTCGGTTAACGTCCTTCTTACCATTTATATAAACAATAATGGGCATTTCCATGGCAGGGTGTCTATTTATAGATACTATAATAAAATGCTGATGTGATATTAAGTCTGCAACAGCATCCAATCACATAGTGACCAAGTTTACTGAAACCTTCTTGCTAGGAATGCTTCGAAATAACTATGTAATTACAACGGAACTTAAAAACTGTAATTGTAGAGCGTTCAAGGGAAGTACAACCCCGATACGATTAAATTTCAAAGAGGTAACATTTAAAAAAGACACGCTACGTCTATGTTTTATGTTTCGATCTTGTACATTAATGAAGTTGGACCGCTTTGCTACTGATTTAGAAGGCCTTGTAAATTCTTTAGGATTATAACAGTAGACCCTAAAGTCGTTTTTTTTATGTCTGTATTGTCAAACACAAACCCAGTAAGAGAGGACAACACTTAAACTGAAAATGGCACTGAAAATTGTTCAACACTTAATAGTTTTTGCAGAGACACTTAGTGCAGCAAAAGGGGCATCAGAGTTTACACATGGTCTTTAAGTGGTATTGAGAAGAGAGGATTTGAAATATCAAAGCTGAAAAGATACTAGAGATTTTTGAAAATATCACCTCAGGGATTCGAACCTTGGACCCACGCATTCGCAGCGTGCTGTTCTACCAACTGAGCTATGGTTGCATAGTTGTAAACTCGAACTGTAACAAGTTCTCCTCATATATTTCAGGTTAAAAAATAAACGTCTCGTTTCCGCCATCTTGTTATGCGAGCTTAGAGTGCACCTCTGTTAACTACATCTTACTTGACTTTAACTCGATATTTAAAGTTTCTGTGCTTTCCTATGCCTCTCTCAGCTTTATTTGGGGCTAAAATGATAAACCTTAGGGGCATGGGTAGGGTTCATTATGTACAACAGGCCCGTGCTATTCATGTTTTTGACTTGTTACCTGTAAATAGGTACTCTATTTATATGTCTCTGTAAGTACAGAAGGTATCAGTTGATCTGTAGTGACGCAATACCAAACAATAGACATGCCACATTTCTCTCTCTGGGTGGTAAGGGACCGTAGCGTAGTGGTAAAGCGTCGTTGCCGTATCACGTCGGGGTCACCATTTGTAGTGACTGAAAGTAGACATAGGTGTTATAATGTCTCGAAGGTGATAAATCGTGGGACCACGGGGAAGCGAACCCACGGTCTCCGCGTTGAGCAACACGATGCTTTACGTTAAGCTATGGTCCCTTACCAACGAGAATGAGAAATTTGGGATGTCTACTGTTTGGATATAGCATCACTACAGACCTATTTAATCATCAATAACACTTGTTCATATTGCGCAAGGAACATTTCAATCTATATCAACGAAAAAGACTAATAAACAACGGGGGTACTCCTGCAACATATGATAAAGTTCACACAGTGAAACTATGTCAGCATACCATGACGTAACGCATAATTAACATCATTAATTCAAATATACAATACTTAAGTCATGACTGAGATAGGATAATCGAGAAGAAATGAAGTAGTAAAAGCATGATATTTTTAAGGTTCTGAGATGCACAGTCACGAAGCTGTCGTGTCAAATTGCGGAGCTGGCATATTCAGTCATACGTTATCCAAGTACAGCGTATGATGGATTCCTCATTAGGCGCAAGGAAAACCATTCATTTTGCTACCTTCAACCATGACCGATATTGCTGTTAGCGTAATAACTCCGCGCAGAGTTACTGATAATATTTGTGAGTGGTCTGTGAGGTGGAAGGGTTACTGATGTAAATGATGAGATGAAGTTGCACACTATTACTCATGTAAGGCAGATATGAGTAGTGGGTTGCTGGTTAACCAGTGCTGTTATGTGGTATCGCAGTTAAATGGTATGAGACAGTACGTTGGTATTAGGCAGTACGTGGTATCTGGAGAGTATGCTTATACCCATCCACAAGTCTTCATCGTAACGAAAATTGTTCAGAGTTTCTTGTGAGGGATTGAGGCTCGACTAAAATTTGGTCCTATTTGACAACGAGATCACCTTTTTGTCTTGTTCATGCACTAGTAAAAATAGCGAGCATGCTATGATGATACCCTGATTTTTGTAGAGCAAGGTAAAATTTTTGGGGGATCGCAAAACGCTCCGCGGACGTTTGTTCCTCAGACGTTTGCGTAAAGGAACATGTGTAAGTGGTAATTGAGATCGAGTGGTGTATCTCAAAGGCTCTCCACAGTAGATTAATGCTATTATAGGTTTTCGGTTGTTTATTAAAATGGACAGTCTATCACTTTGCAAGCAGAATGATGAAAGGAAAAGCAAATAGTCGCGCGGAAAATTACACATAGCAGAAAGTATGCTTTAGGCAAGACTGCAATATCTGATATACTGGAATGTTCTGGCAGATCCATGCATACATTACCATACTATGGATGGATATAACCCCTGATAATGGTGGGTAGTGCAATATACTCCTCAATTCCAGCAAAGATGCGTATTTTCAACTCGCGGAGTCGGGAAAATTACCGTATCCCACATACGGAACGAGACATTTGCGGAATTTTTAAGGCATGCCGGAAGGAGCTAGTGTACACGTATTTAAATGACAAATCAATTAGGTGTTAAGTTGTTTCAAGGGTAAACAAATATGAGATAGAATATTTTATTTCTCAATATTAACTTTTGTTAAGTTCTGAATAATGGAACTTTGCTGTAGCACAAGTTATGGAAGCCAGAGTGAGACATTTTAGGTACGTAAGCCTACTGAGTACCTCATGTACACATTGTGAAGAAATTTTCATAGATCATTTATTTTTAATATGTATCGTGATGGTAGTCTATTGATGACTTGCAAAAGGAATCGTGAACAATAATCTCGATTTCTCCTATGTTTGACAACTCATCTGAGCATCGCAATTTATTGCAAGTGAAGTTTTGTCGGCATGTTTGATAAACCTTGAATTCTCGTCAAAATTGTTTCCTATTTAACCTGCTATTATGATATAAATTAGAAGATGCAGGTTGACTTCTTTGTGTGGTATAACGGTACGCTCACTGCACAGTTGAACATCAAGGGTGCAAGCAGTTCCTGTGTACACTTTGATTGAGACAGACAAGTTGAAGAATGTTCACAGGAGAGGTGAAGGCCTTTTATATACGATCACTTACAGTCATCTGATGCGTTAGTGACTTTGTAAGACTAGCCTTCGTTGCAACATACTGCGGAAGCATTGTTGCGTTGGCTCATAATTACCTTTGGCAATCGTGTAGGCCACTTCGTCAGAAAGGCATCGTGTCACGTAGTTACAACTCGTACCGATCGTTGAGACCTTAGTTGAGGGGAGGGTTATTGAACAATGAAATGAAATACAAGGCTAGCAGAAGGCTTCAAAATTGGGGCTCTCTATACCTTATGATGCAAACGATATTTGATTTTAATCAAAATGGCATTGAGAGATAATTTCAGTTATTTGATAAAGCTGCCTATACCTCAAGACGCATTTCTTCATGACTCTATTTCTTACTTGTGCTTTTGGTAGGCACTTGTTGTCCGCCTTATGTTGGGTTTGTGGTAAACGACAACATAAAAATTCTAGTTTAATTCGTACCTAGAATGTAAAAACAATTATATCGGAGTCCTCTATATTACTCACTTACATAAAGCGACGTGCCCAAGTAGCAATTTATCAAGAAGCAACGTATGATGTGAGAGTGGAACATGACGATGTGGCTTAAAATAATACCCATTCTATTCCATTCATTCAATACCCAAATTGACATTCGAGTGTTTCTGATGGCTTTTGAATATTAGGCATCTAAACCGTCGTGGTCTAGTGGTTAAGGAATCGGACTCACATGCCAGAGGTTGTGGGTTCGAATCCCGCCTAGCCCGATATAAAGA